>OZ030007.1:40705950-40990950 GCA_964023405.1 Apodemus agrarius | reverse complement strand
ACGTGGGCGTCAGGCACCTAGAGGCTACCCCAGAACCCTGACAGAGCAGCCTTTGAAATTCACCTTAGTTTCCCATTCAGTTTGGTGGATCAGCCCATGTGACTTATTTTCTGAGCCTGCATCTTTTCATTTCTAAGCATTTTCCATCTACATCGACACAGCTTTTCACCTATGAAAGTGAAATGCTGAGGCTTGTTGGTCTTTCTGTTAATATTTGAGAAGTACCAGCAAGCTGCACTTATTTGGAATATTCTGGAGAATACTGGCTAGGGGCAAATAAAATGAAAAGAAAGGGCTCTGTGCGAGTGTTGTATTTTTTTCAAATCAACTCTTCTCCCAAAGAAATTTGACTTCCTTTCTGAAGTCTCCCCAGTAGGAACCATAGGAAAAATGACAGGGAGCTTCTGGTTGGTTTTTTTCTTGCTGCTAAAACATATGTTGTTATGTCATGTCCTAAACAGAAAACTGAAGCATCCCTTTCAAATTCTCAGCACCACTGACACTTCCAACAAGTGCTCTCGTATTGGTTTTGGTCTTATCTGTTCCTAACAGACAGCCTCATGCCTTGGAAATTTGACCTGAAATAAAAATTCAGCCCCAAGTATCTGCTGTCAATTGTGCAGAAAATAGAAGATGACAGCACAGTCACTTCTGCATGCTGAATTAGATCTCCCTCCAACATCTTCTAATGTCATTATTAGCACTCAGATACACTGTGTCAAAATGTGTCTGTGTAGGAAGATGGACTGGGCAACACAGAGTGTCCCTCTTAGTCGGTTTGACAAGCTATTTTTAATATGCACGTCTGCATAGGGAATTATCTAGGAAAGGCTCCTAACCCGTCACAGAGATTTATAGATGAAGATATTCAAAAGGAACACAAACCGTCAATAGGGAGTCAGCTTTTACAATCCAGTTTCAATTAGTGACTTGCAAATTTGGGCAAGGCGACTTTGGTTTGGGTCTTACAGCATCCATAAGCCACAGAAAGAAACTCTGCTTGAGATTTCTGTAACTTTCAGTGACTTTCAAAGCTTAGTGGTTTTGATGCAGGACATTTCAAAATTGTTCCATTGAAGATAAATTTTCTATCTTCTGGGTAAATCTGAGCTACTTGTGGGGAATTATGCATAAGTAATGGAATGAATCTGCAAGGAATCTGTACCTTTTCTCTGTCTATTATAGGACTCTGTATATGGAAGAATGGGTTACTTTTTCAAACCCCATCACCAAGTACCCACTGTAAAGATACTGATATATGTCATAAGTCTAATGAAACTATCTATAAACGTATGCAGTATATAGTATCTATACATGTTGAAAACTATGAGCTTATGACTATATAGAGAAAGCAGATGATAAAAAGATGGAAAGGTAGGACACCAGAAGTAAATATAACATAAAAGAGAATATTTCTTATAGATTTCATTATATTTTAAATGGATATTCTCTTAATTTATATTTCAAATGTTATACCCTTTCCTGTTTTCCCCTGCAGAAACCCCCACTCCCATACCCCTGCTTCTATGTGGGTGCTCCCCCACCCACCCATCTACTCCCTCCTCCCCACCCTGGTATCCCCTACACTGAGGTATGGAGCCTTCTCAGGCATTCCCAGGCCTCTCCTCCTATTGATGCCCAACAAGGCCATCCTCTGCTACATATGCAGCTGGAGCCATGGTACTCCTTGGTTGGTGGCTTAGTCCCTGGAAGCTCTAGGGAGGTCTGGTTGGTTGATATTGTTGTTCTTCCTATGAGATTGCAAACCCCTTCAGCTCCTTCAGTGCTTTCTCTAACTCCTCCATTGGGAACCCTGCACTCAGTCCAATGGTTGGCTGCGAGAATCTGCCTCTGTATTTGTAAGGCTCTGGCAGGGACTCTCAGAAGACAGCCATATCAGGCTCCTTTCACAAGCCTTTCATGGCATCCACAATAGTGCCTGGGTTTGGTGACTGTATATGGGATGAATCCCAAGGTGGGACAGTCTCTGGATGACCTTCCTTCAGTCTCTGCTCTACACTTTATCTCCATATTTACTCCTGTGAGATTTGTTCCTCTTCTCAGAAGAACTGAAGCACCCAAACTTTGGTCTTCCTTCTTGAACTTCATGTGGTCTGTGAATTGGATCTTGGGTACTCTGAGTTTTGGGGGTAATATCCACTTATCACTGAGTACATTCCACATGTGTTCTTTTGTGACTGGATTGCCTCACTCAGGGTGATATTTTTTAGTCCCATCTATTTGCCTAAGAATTACATGAAGTAATGGGTTGTTTTTAATAGCTGAGCAGTAGTACTCCTTTGTGTAAATGTCCCTCTGTTGAGGGACATCTGGGTTCTTTCCAGTTCCTATCTATTATAAATAAGGCTGCTATGAATATAGTGGAGCATGTGTCCTTGTTATATGTTGGAGCATCTTTTGCGTATCTAATCCTACATCCAGTAGAGGGCTAATACCCAATTTATACAAAAAAATTCAAGAAATTAGACTCCAGAGAATCAAATAACCTTATTAAAAATGGGGGTACAAAGATAAACAAAGAATTCTCAACTGAGGAATAGCAAATGGCTGAGAAGCACCTAAACAAATGTTCAACATCTTTAGTCATCATGGAAAAACAAATCAAAACAACCCTGAGATTCCACCTCATAGTAGTCAGAATGGCTAAGATCAAAAACTCAGGCTGCAGCAGATGCTGGTGAGGATGTGGAGAAAGAGGAACACTCCTCCATTGTTGGTAGGATTGCAAGCTGGTATAACCACTCTGGAAATCAGCCTGGCAGTTCCTCAGAAAATTGGACATAGTACTACCTAGGGACCCAGCTATACCACTCTTGGACATATACCCAAAAGATTTCATTATCATAAGAAGCTAAAGAGTAAATTTTAAAAGTAGTCTTATTTATATAATTGAATCTGAAAGTTTTGTCCTCAGAACCTTGAGGCTATTTCAATTGAAGGAAAACTCAGGTCCTTTGAAAGGATTAAAGAAAATATCTTGAGACTTTAGTGAAACATCACATGACCCAGCAACCCACATTTTTGGCATCTATGCAAAGGATATGGAATGAGCATATCAGTGTGACATCCACACCTATTTCAGCTCCCACTCATTGCAGCATTATTTACAACAACCAAAACATAAAATAAGGAAGTCTTAATGCCCTTCAACTGATGACTGCTCCGAGAAAATATACTCGAGGAATGGGGCCTCAGAAGATAATTCCTTTAGTAAACTGTCCATTGTCCAAGCATGAGGACCGGAGTGTGAATCTCCGAAGCCCACACAGACATCGGCATGGTGATACACATGTCTCCAAGCCCCACGCATTGGGAGTAGAGATGAATGGATCCTGGAATTCACTGGCCAGCCATTCTAGCCACTCGCTGAGCCCCACTTCAATGAGAAACCCTATCTTACAAGATGAGATAGAGAAAAATGGCCGATGTCATCCCCTAGCCTCCACATACACACATATATATATGTATGTCCATATGCCCATGCAAAAATGCAGGCAGATACATTGCATGCGTACACACACACACACACACACACACACACACACACGAAATTCTATCAATTATAACTTGAAGCTAGAAAGACATTGAGTTTATTAGCCATGATGAGAGGAAAAGGAAAATAATAAAATTTCAAAGAACTAACAATTTACCTGGGAAAACTCTTGTGGTATCTTAACAGTAATAACAATGAAAGCATGGGCTGGGAATGTGCCATGGACTCCACCGGCTCCCTCAGCGACCTCTGTGCTGCAACCTTGGGAAGTTGGGCACGGCAGAGTTTCTATCCCTAACTTCAAGGGCCACGGTCTTTACTAATCTCAGTGCAGGCCTGTCTTCCATCATTTGGGTTTGGTCCCTCTAATTCAGAGAGATTCTTCCATAAAGAAAGGGATGTTTCTGTTTCTGGAATCCAGCTTCTTCAGGGGCTAAGAGGGACTCTTCCTACCATTATGAATATTTCTGGGAGATCTTTTGTTTCTTCCCTGAGCAGAGTTGAACAGCTTCTGGTTCAGCAGCCCTTCTACAAGGCATGGCTTTTTGTCTACTAGTTATCTATAGTTAACCAGTTCACTTACCGTCTCACCTTACCCATTAAATCATTGAAGTGTCCCTTGGCTGAAAGCAATCTCTCACTCCCTGTGTACCTTTTTACTCCCATCAGTGAGCAGTTACATCACATTTTATGTCATTAGAAGTGACCTCACATGTAGCTTTCTCTTATACAATAGTAGTAGATACTTCCTTTTATGTGGTTAGTTTTGTTTTGATGCCTCAAGACCATATCAAGGAGAAGGAGAGAGAGAGAGGTGAGACACATGCACACATTCATGTGTGTGTGTGTGTGTGTGTGTGTGTGTGTGTGTGTGTGTATGTGTCTGTGTGTGTGTGTGTGTGTGTGTGTGTGTGTGTGTGTGTTTGGTTTTCAAGAGCTGTTCCTCTAATTTGTCTCACGGAACAAAATGATCATTTGTAGTGAATTCATTATGGAAGCAACCAGACCATGCTGCCTGTCCAATAGGCTTAGCGCATGTGCCAGCCCTGCAGCCTACTTTGTGTCAGACAGATGTCTTCATGAGTGATGATACATGCTGGACCTGGAGGCTGGAGTTCAGAAGCCATATTTCAGATGTGTTGAGATAGCTGAATTTTCTCCATGAGTCAGACCCAATTCACTTACACTAACCTGGGGAGGTGACCCAGTGCAAAGCATGGATTTCCATGGTGATGGCCCGGTGACATCATGAAGCAACTCCTTTTGCTCATCCAGCCTCCTCTCCTGTCTTAGCTTAAGAACTCTTTAAAGCAGGCTTGCCCCTCTACCATGTTAAAGCATGTCTTCCATACTTACACATTTCTCTCCTATTGCTAGGCAGTATATGGTACTCATGTCTTTTTCTTATGTTTAAAATACATAAATATAATTTGTATATAACCCTAATTATAAATATAAGAATTGTAGTTTTCTTTCTTCACTGGGTGATCTAGTGGAACATTTCAGAGTCACAGACACATTCTATATCTAAGGATGCTCTGTCTATTAGAAGAGCACTAGCCTTGGTGACTACTGAACACTAAATGTAGATAACATGATTAGCAGAATTGTTTTACTTTATTTGGGCTTAATTAGTCTCAGTTTAAGCATCTGCATTTAGGTAGCCATCACGTTGGTCCCCACAACTTTAAGGTGCATCCTAAAGCCAGGCACATGACAAATATCATACCTTAAGTAATAAGCCAGATATAGTAAATAGGACTTAAACAAATGAATGAATAAAACTAGCTCATGTATCAATGCCAGGACTTGTTTGTTTACTCAGGATTTTTGTTAGTCAGTCTTTGGTTTTGTTTTGTTTTGTTTTGTGGCTGTTTTTATTTAATTTCTTATCTTCCATAGTATTGAAGCCAGAGCTTAGACACGTCATCCAAAAATAGGTGTTTGTAACATTTTGTACTAGCATCTTGGCCTTTTTGCTATTGTTATAAATAGAGATCTATTAAGGTCAAGTCAGTTTGACTCCATCCTTGCCCTTATCAAAAGACAGTCCCTCAGTGGCTCCCTCTTATTTTTATATGCTTAATGCTTCTGCCATTTGGATGGCATTTGTGTATATCAGTTGTTGGTCTTTTCTCCATGTCTAGTATAAATGGTTGAACATTTAGAGTTATGTGGTTGATATGCAGAGAAATGAACATAAAAGAAAAAGGGTGTCTCCCTTATATTTGGGCAATTCTCCCTTAGTACACAAAGGAGTATACAGAGAGAAAGAAAGAGAGACAGAGAGAGACAGAAAGAGAGAAAGGAAGAGAGAGAGAGAGAGAGAGAGAGAGAGAGAGAGCTGGGAAATTCAACCCAAGGCCTTGACAAGCACTCTGCTGTTAAACTTCCACCCCAAAATAAGTGTCCAGTATTCTCTAAATTTTTTAATATCACCTCACTCTAATTAATGCTGAAATGTTGCATAGAAGATTTCACTTCTTTTTATGACTTACTCTAGGCCTCTCATAATATTTGTTGACCCTTATAAAATATGGGGTGTGGATATTATTTCTGGCTCTAGAAAACAGCTAATTAAATGATGGTAAAGATAAGGAACAAAAACAAAGACACTGTTCTGCCTTACTGTCAAAATTCTACAGCTCAGAGTCCTAAGCCTTCCTTAATTATGTCAAAAAAAAAAAAAAAGATTAGGAATAATGTCTCTCTTGCTGTTGCTGGTCCCTTTCTTTTCTTACCCTGAGTCCCACAGGCTACATCAGGCTATGTTCAAACACTGAGACAGACACAGGGCTGGATTTGTTTAAAGTGCAGACAGAGAATCCAGTGTGAGCTGAGCAATGCTCCCCTCGCCATTTAACATCTTCTCATGGGTCTTGAGCATCCATGAGCTAGTCTACCCAATGAGGCAGACTACCACTCCCTCTGTGGACAGGTTTCTAGTTGTGGGCATGAAAGGTATGAACAGGAAGTGAATTCAAGGGAAGGCTGTACAAAGGTGGACTTGAAAAAGAACCAAGTTTTCGTTTGCCAGCTTTCCGGAAAAAAATAGCCCTCTGTCAATCAAAGCAGAAGCATCCTAACCACTTGGCTATGGACCCCAGCTAAGGGTCTCTATGTACCTCAGGTGCCCAGAAGCCATCGGGGCAAGCAGACAAGGCACAGAAGAACTAAACAAAGGCGGAGTGGGAGGTGGAAGCTGCCTATAAATAGTGTCATTTTCCCTGAGCACCTTGTTTTGAAAATCTGAGATGTACTTCTCTAGACAGAAAAAGAAAAAAAATTGTCCTTGAAACGTGTACATATCCATCAAGCATCTCTTCTGCTCTCTAACGACGAGCCTTCTCTGGGCATCTCTAAATAAATTACCTGCTTTATACCTGGCCTAATGTGACCAGGACTTCAGACCCACTGAAAAATCGAGTTAAATCAATGTCTTTCCTCCCAGCAAAAACAGTGATGGAAAAATACCCCAGAAAGAAGAACAAGAGAGGGACCTACCTGACTCCAATTTCAAATGTAGTTTAGTTAACGTTTCCTTTACCCACACACGCGAATTCACAACAGCTTCCTTAATCTTCTATAAAAAAGTCTTTAAAGATTTAATTTCCTTTCTCTTCCACATACATGTATATTAAACTGACTCACCGTAAAACTAAAGCAGGCCCTGTTGATATCAGAAAAGGTATAAGTGATGCACCTGGGAGACAATAATACAAGCACTTAGTATAACTCCTGCTTCCTTCAACAGCCCCGAGGGACTTAAGATCATAACTGCCTATGCTACCTAAAGCGCTCAGAATTAGTCTGAATACTGAGTCAGCTGACAGGCATTGTGGTCCGTGGATGGGTCATCAGCCTACTTACTTCATCTGTGACATGAGAAAAGGATATCTAGTTGAAAAAAAAAAAAAAGGGTGAAGTGATGTTACCAAATCTCCTTGTGGGAGGAGGGCAGCAAGACGATTCAGTGGCTATCGGGCCTTCTGCCAACTCTAATGACCTGAGTTTGATTCGATGGAAGAAGAGAAAAGACTCTAGCAAATTACCCTCTGACCTTCGCACATCCAACATGCTATGTGCACACCCATTCACACCCTTAAGCGCACATAAATACATTAAAAACAAATGTGATTTTACATTTATTTTTATAAACTGTGGGCAAAGGAGGCAGCTCAATGGATGAAGACACTTATGTAAGCATTGGACCTGAGTTCATATTCCCCAGTGTCTCAGTCACGGTTTCTATTCCTGCACAAACATCATGACCACGAAGCAAGTTGGGCAGGAAAGGGTTTATTGAGCTTACACTTCCACACAGCTGTTCATCACCAAAGGAAGTCAGGACTGGAACTCAAGCAGGCCAGGAAGCAGGAGCTGATGCAGAGGCCATGGAGGGATGTTACTTACTGGCTTGCTTCCCCTAGCTTGCTCAGCCTGCTCTCTTATAGAACTCAAGAATACCAGGCCAGAGATGGCACCACCCACAAGGAGCCCTTCTTCACTTGATCACTAATTGAGAAAATGCCCCACAGCTGGATCTCATGGAGGCGCTTCCCCAACTGAAGCTCCTTTTCCTATGATAACTCCAGCCTGTGTCAAGTTGACACACAAAACTAGCCAGTACATCCAACATCCACACGAAATGCTGAGCATAACTATATGTGCTTGTAACCTGAGAGACGTAAGGAGTAGAGATAGGAAGACCTCCCTAGTTACCAGCCTAGCTCTGGATTCAAAGAAACACACAAACACACAAACACACACACACACACACACACACATACTCACACACATGCACACATGCATGCACACACACATGCATGCACCCACATACATACACACACACACACACACACACACACACACACACACACGAGTATACACTCATAATAAATAATGAAATAGTAACATTTATACTAATGACATGTAAGAAGTACTCAAAATAATAACCTTGAAACAAATCTGGTCGTACCTTATTTATGTTTAAATAAATAAATAAGCCAAATCTTCATTTCAATTTTTTCTTTAATTTTTCATTTTAGCAATACAAACAAATTTGAAAATCTCACTTTCCTTTGAGCATGATAAATAGCTTTAAGAGCCCAGGAACTTGTTAGTAAATCTGAAGCACCCATACATGTCAGAACAAAATGTATCTCCTCCCCCGTGAAGTCAGCTTCATTGGGAATACTTTTCCTGTCTCATTTGTTTGTTTGGATTTATCTGGAGTTCCATCTACAGTAGCAGGTGTGAGTCTGACGCAAACGAAATCAAAACAGCGTTACAAAGACCTTAATGCGAAGCGCAAATGTCGACAACACTATGGGATCTATATCTCAAAAACAAATTAACACGGCACACCACCAGGACATACAGACAGAGATCAATGAAAAGATGTTCTCACAAATAGAATATCAAAAGGCAAGCAGTTGTACACTGGCGCCCTCAGGACCTTTCCAGAGCAAAGCATGTCTCAGTACTGCAAAGGTTCCTGGGCATTCTTCCTTGAATCTGTCTTTTCCTTTCTTGTTGTCTTCCCTTGTTCCTTCTCTCCCCTCACTCCCTGTCTGTCTCCTTCCCACTCCCCTCTTTGCCACATCCCTTTTTCTTTCTGTCTCTTAACACAAGACATCTTTCAGGTATCACAAGAACCTTCCAAAAATGTCCCTATGGATGCCACAATGGGAAGGAAAACTGCTTGTAGCTTATCTTCTCTATCCCAATAAGCGGGAAACACTCTCTGAAATAGCCTATGTGTGTGAGTGATTGTGAGTGTGTGTGTGTGTTCAAATACATGGAAATGTGTGTGTCTGCATAAGTGTGCACATGTGCACAAGAATCTCAAGCTGTCTGGAGGAGGAAATGTTTGAAGATTTAAGTGCTATGATATTTGCAATATATTATATGTAGAATATAAAGATATATTTATCTATATAGGAATATCTATCACATATAGATAGATAGATAGATAGATAGATAGATAGATAAATAGATAGATAGATAGATAGATAGATAGATAGATAGATAGATAGATAGATAAAGAGTT
This sequence comes from Apodemus agrarius, assembly GCA_964023405.1. Lineage (NCBI taxonomy): Eukaryota > Metazoa > Chordata > Mammalia > Rodentia > Muridae > Apodemus > Apodemus agrarius. The sequence goes on along the minus strand of OZ030007.1, from coordinate 40,981,384 downwards.
GAGTGGGTTCTAGTAGCTACTGGTGTTCCAGTGTTATATACATGTCACGTGTGGCATATCCAGGGATCCAGGGTACGCTGGTGGGGCTCAGGGAGGTGAGAGGGTGGAAGATCTTGCTTCATGCACTGTTTATTCTTCTTTAAATCTTCATTATGCTACAAGGGGGATTAATATCTGTCTCAGATCTGTTCATTATATGCATTCATATCCTTTTCCTGTCGTTTGAAGAAATATTATGTAATTTAACATTTTCACTGGGATACTTTCGTTTTCGGCACAGCACATCTCTGCAGCCTCCCCTGGCTTTGCTGCTGAGTGAGAAGGGCTGCAGACGCAGCCACTGAGCACAAGAAAACCTGGAAATCCACAAGAGTCTCAGGGAACAAATAGGTGTAGTGGCAGGGACAACCGTTCTGACAGTGACAGACATGTCTCTGCTGTGGCTTATTGGTCCACTTTAGTATTTTTTTTTTAATCGGTGTTCTTGTGAAATGATTTCTTAAACCACATCCAATTAGCTAGAAATAGGGGAAAAAAGAAAAAAAAACTCCATTGGATAAATTGATAAGTCACACTTTTCTAAAACTCCAAATTGCCTTTTGATTGGTTTTTCTGGTAATTGCTTCTGGATAATCAGCAGCTTTCAGCACTTTTTTTTCCTCTTGTCAAACACAAAACAAAACTACAGAATGAAAGCAACCATTACAAGCAGTTTCAGATTTTTTTTTTCAAAGCCAGTTATAATTAAAGGGTTCGCAGTTGCTATTATTTTGCTCGGGTTATTACCAACATGATCAATTTTGTGATCTTCACAAAGGCCCCCACCCTTACATCAGAATAAATAATCACACGTGGTACTTACAAGTTGACATGCCCTCAGGTGGGGGAAAGTTCATGAATCAAATGAAAGTAAGTCTGCAGTGCACCACCCAGCATGCAACACTCACGGACGGTCCTCATCTCATCTCATCGAACGTTTCCTTGAGCACATCGTCCTTGGAGTATCGTCCTTTTTTTTTTTTAATCCCACTCTATAATCAGCCAACATCAAAATTTGCCTTAATTACAGAAGATAATTATAGAAATCATTTTTCTGGTTCCACACAACCTTCACAGTTTCTAACCTACGAGCTTTGTCATTTTGGAAAAAAAAAAAAAAAAAAAAAAGCCCTTGATGGTACTTTAGTCAGTGACTCCGGATGCTGGATATAATCCCTCCCCATAGAAAGATGAGTCACATTTTCATATGGTATTGGGGTACGCATTGCTCTCATCCTGGAGGAGATCTATGAATGGTAAATATTGGTTTTGTTTTGCCAAGGAATGTGGTAAGTATGAACAAGGAAGGGGGGAATTAGCTAATGGTTGAAAGCCCTGACAGAATGTCAGCCTTGAAGGGATGGTGTCCCCAACTCCTGAGTTAAGTTCTACACTTTACGATGGTGATGAGCTTGAAGTGATGGGAGGTGAGAAAAGGGCTTGTGATTGCCAGGGCAAAGTGCTAATCGGTACCTCAGAATCTGCTGCATCCGCCCCCTAACATTTACTCTAAACTGCTTTCAGCTTTTAAGTCCTCCCTCCAAAATTAGTAGGGGGTTAAAGTAGAACCCATTGGGAGGTTACATTTATTTAATATTCAGCCCTTTCTTGGATGAAATATTGCAGTCTATCCTCATAGGTATTTGTCAAACCATTAGAGTAATGGTTTATAGCTATTAAATGAAATTGCAGTTCTGTTTGTAAGTTCCATTTACACAGGATAAGCAAAGTGCCTTCATTTAGATTTAAAACACCTGAAATCTTAGAGCAGCACATGAAGATTATTTAGACTGTTAACTAATTCGTGGCCAGGGTGTGGATGGATGACACGCGCCTGCACCCATTGTCTGTGCTCCTGCGAAACCAGCAAGGACCGAGGTCGTACTGAGCCATTTGCCTCTTGAGTGTTAAACAGCCTGGCACAATTGGTCTTTGTGTGTGTGTGTGTGTGTGTGTGTGTGTGTGTGTGTGTGTGTGTGTGTGTGACAGAGAGAGAAAGAGAGAGAGAGAGAGAGAGAGAGGTGCCAGCTTACATCCTTTCTTTTTTTTTTAAGAATCAAATGAAAAGCTTTTAATCATTGTTTCCAGCAAAGGAATATTCGATACAGCGCCTTCTGATAATAAATGAAACGTCACACCCACAGTTGAAAACAAAGCTTTCCTCTGGAACTTTCCACGGGCCTTTCCCCACTGCACTTTGCTTCAGAGGCTGCTGAACCCAAAGAAGCAGAGGTAAATCAAGTCTTGAGAAGAGAACGAACGCCACCCTTCCTGCTAGGTGATGAGTGTGGCTGCTTTTAATAAAAGGGACGCTCTTGGGCTAATATCCACTTATTAGTGAGTTCATAGCATGTGTGTTCTTTTGTGATTGGGTCACTCGGGATATTTTCTTGTTCCATCCATTTGCTTAAGAACTTCATGAATTCATTGTTTTTAATAGCTGAGTAGTACTCCATTGTGTATATATACCACAATTTCTGTATCCATTCCTCTGTTGAGGGACATCTGGGCTCTTTCCAGCTTCTGGCTACTGTAAATAGGGCTGCTATGAACATAGTGGAGCAGGTGTCCTTATACATGTTGAAGCATCTTCTGGGTATATGCCCAGGAATGGTATAGCTGTATCCTCAGGTAGTACTATGTCCAGTTTTCTGAGGTACCACCAAACTGATTTCCAGAATAGTTGTACCAGCTTGCAATCCCACCAACAATGGAGGAGTGTTCCTCTTTCTCGCCAGCATCTGCTCTCACCTGTGGTTTTGATCTTAGCCATTCTGACTGGTATGAGGTAGAATCTCAGGGTTGATTTGCATTTCCCTGATGACTTACGGATATTGAACATTTTTTTAGGTGCTTCTTGGCCATTCGATATTCCTCAGTTGAGAATTCTTTATCTCTGTACCCCATTTTTAATAGGGTTATTTGATTCTCTGGAGTCTACCTTCTTGAGTTTTTTTGTATATATCGGATATTAGTCCTCCATATGTGGTGTGGGGTTGGTAAAGAACACACCTGGTATACACTCACTGATAAGTGCATATTAGCCCATAAGCTCAGAATACCCAAGATAGGATTCACAGACCACATGACACTCAAAAGGAAGGAAGACCAAAGTGTGGATAGTTCAGTCCTTCTTAGAAGGGGGATCAAAATACCCATGGGATACAGAGACAATGTGTGAAGCAGAGACTGAAGGAAAGGCCATCCAGAGACTGCCCCATCTGGGGATCCATCCCATATACAGTTACCAAACCCAGACACTATTGTAGATGTCAACAAGTGCTTGCTGACAGGAACCTGATATAGCTGTCTTCTGAGAGGCTCTGCCAGTACCTGACAAATACAGAAGTGGATGCTCACAGCCAACCATTGGACTGAGCACAGGGTCCCCAATGGAGGAGCTAGAGAAAGGACCAAAGGAGCTGAAGGGGTTTGCAGCCCATAGGAGGAACAACAATATGAACCAACCAGTACCCCCAGAGCTCCCAAGGGACTAAACCCATTGCTCTAGCCACATCTGTAGCAGAGGATGGCCTTGTCGGACATCAATGAGAGGTGAGGCCCTTGGTCCTGTGAGGGCTTGGGTGCCCCAGTATAGTGGAATGCCAGGACAGGAAAGAGGGAGTGGGTGGGTTGGTGAGCAGGGAGAGGGAGAAGAGGAGAGGGGGTTTTCAGAGGAGAAACCAAGAAAGGGGATTACATTTGAAATGTAAATAAAGAAAATATCTAATTAAAAAAATACACCTACAAGCAGAATGAAACAGAAAGGAAAAATAAAAATGACTAATTACAAAAGCTCCAATTTTTAGTACTAAGGGAGGCCCAGTTGGTACCCCTCCCTCCAGAGAATGAGTTAATGCATACTAATTGCCATAGAAGGTTACTCATTGATTTCAGTGGATTCTTACTGGACAGCTCCTACTATTGACTCTTGGAGGCATGCAAGTATTCATACATGCATATATAGAATCTTTATGCTTAAAAATAGTGCTTTTGTATGTCATAAGATGCCTTGGCTGGAGACCCAGATAGACCTTCATATGGATTAGCCAAGGTGCTCTCTTCAAGTATTCATGTACCATGGGTACGTAGCTTAGCAACCAGGAAAGAACAGGATTCAAGGCACCTCTGTTCCTTAATCATTTCTCTTGGGTGGAGCTCAGTACACAGCAATTCAAGGCATCTCTAATCCATCCTGGTGGACATACAATTGCACTGCTCCAATCTTGTCCTATAGGAAATATAAATGACTGATAGCCTCAGCAACTTCCCCTTTGAATCACCACCATGTTCATGTTGGAATCACATCTCCCCTCAATGCTAGTAGGTATATCACGGTTCTAATCCAATTGAATAGAACCAGCTTCCAAAATACAGATATAACTTGTAGGCTTCTGTAGCCTAAACAAAAACAGTGGAACAGTATGCACAGGATTAGAGTCATCTTGTCTAAGCCACTCTCCTCCATTTCTCTTTCTCTCTCTCTTGGGAATCGGGACATCCCTGAGAGCTGATGTCTTTCACAGCCTTCCCTTTTATTCTTCCTTTATCCTTCGCAAACATTTCTACTTAATTTTGAGCACGTCTAATTCTGCCTTGAGGTTTCATTCTTGGAAGATTAAACACAATGAATAAAATCTCAGCCTTTCATTTTAGTGGACACCAAACAAAGCATTTCACTTTTATTTCTCAAGCCCCACCCACAACAATTCTATGAAGGATGTGTTTCCTGTATGCTCTTGATTTCACAGACAAGGCAAATGAAGGCTTAAAAAGGCTACATAATATCCCCTCCATCACAGGGATGAGGTGAAGTACAGCTGGGAATTCACCACAGTTCTTTTCCAGCTGCTGTTGTGAATTCCTTGGTCATCCTAGCCTTGTTCTATTTTTCCACCTTGACAGGACAGACAGAAAAACCATCAGCTGAGGGAACCGTTTTCCTTGTACAAGAAATTCAGATACTCCCTTTAACCACAGAAAGATCACCTAACTATTCTACTTAATAACCTCAGCATAATACTATTTATTATTATTAATATTTTCAGATAAAAATTCTGTAGTAACTCTGAACTCACAGTCACATGTGCAACTCACAGCAGAAACTAAATGTTTCAGCTGATAGCAGTTATCATCTGGGAAATTATCAGTCTGGTCCAGAAGACAAGATATTTAAGGATGACTGTCTTCACAGGCTATCAGGGCACACTACCCCTCCATGGCTCTTAGCTACTGGCAAAGGCCAGAAGGTGGCCTAACCAAACACTGATTTATTCCCTATAATAAAACACAAAAATGACACAAAGACCTGGACTAGCTTCTGACTTGAGACCCTTGCAAGTTCGTGAGAAGATTGAAGCTCCCATAGCCTTAGAGATAAAGAACTATATTCTGGGAGTTTGGAGCTTGTGGCAGGTCACTAGAAAACTTTTTCATCTGGAAGCAGATGAGGACACAGGAGCTGCAGATGAAGCTGTATAGAAGAAATCCCAGAAACAATTGCAGTCACCATCTACAGAAATCATGTATGCCAACTGCTGACTTGAGTACTTTGCTTACATTAGCATGCAAGAAAGCTCTTAGAAACTCTCTCAACAGTTCCACAAGGTCAGGGTTCTTATTGTCATCCCAATGTCAAAATGGAAGGAACTGAGGCTTAGACATTTTAAACAACTTCTTCAAGGTCTTCTAACTAGTAGGGCATAAAATAAAACTCAGAACAAGGACTTCCTGTTGCCAGGGCTCAAGGTTATTCACAAGGAAATATTTCAGCTACGTTTTGATTGTCAAGCATTCACCTCTGCTTAAGCAATGTCTTTCTAACAATCTGTTCTCAAGGAGACCATGTGGTATTTTAATAACATCAAGCAAAATGAGTACAGGATCATATAAAATAGTCCTTCCAAATGATTTCTCTTGTGCATAGCAAAGACTCCCAATTCTTAAAGGCACAACAACTACAACAAAAATGTATTTTAATGCAAAGTTTTGATATAGCTTGTCAAGGTTTTAATAAGAATGTTCCCCAAAGGAGAGGCCGTTGGTCCTGGAAAGACTTGATACCGTAGTGTAGAGGAATACCAGGACAGGGAAGTGGGGGTGGGTTGATTGGGGAAGGGGAGATGGCTTATGGGATTTTTGGGGGAGGGGAGAACCAGGAAAGGGGACAACATATGAAGTGTAAATAAAGAATATACCTAATAAAAAATACAAAAAAAAAAGAATGTACCCCAGAAGGGTCATATGTTTGAATACTTAATTCCCAGTTGGTCGAAATGTTTAGGAAGAAGTCAAAGATGTTAGATTGTTAGCAAAGGCACATCACCTGAGGCAAGCTTTGAGGGACCAGTCCCCTTGTTATCTCCACCTCCTGCTTACTGTTGGAAATGTGAGCTATCAGTTATCCCTGTCCCCATCCCTTTGCTCATTCCTCATGGACCCTAACCCTCTGAGACCATGAGTGTAAAAGTAACATTTATTCATCAGATGTAAGTGTTGTCTCAGAGGCTTACTGATGAATGACCTCACCTTTTCTACTTCTTCCTGAACTTTGGCTCTCATTCAGCTCAGCTGTTCTGGCTCAAACTCCTGTCTAAGCCGACTAATTCAAACTGGCTTCTGTTAGCTTCTCATGGAATGGTTCTAATTGGAAAAACTACCTCTGAATTCCATGAACTAAACTGCACTGACCTCACTTGTCGCTACTATCTCCGACCAGCAGAAAAGAGCGACCACACAGCGTTCTTCTCAATGCGGTTTAATCAGGAAACTTGAAACATACATGCAGGGAAAAAATGCCCCTTCTTCCACTCCCCTTGAGCAGTCCTTTTATATCCTTCCCAAGTCCGCCCCATCAGTCCACATCACAGTCTTCTCTGATTGGTCCACATAGAATGGTCTGATCACATGTCATTGGCTACGCCTGCACAATGCCCAAGAAAGGTGTGGCCTACTCAGGAGCAGGAAGAAGTCAGGTACGTGACTTGGCAGGCCTCCAGGCTTGAGGCTACTGCCACACCCACTCTCTACACTCACTCACTGAACGGACTGAATGGAACTGCACTCAACTGAATTCCACTGCATTGCCTGAACTCAACTGAACTGCACTCACTGAACCGCCATTCATCTGCAACCTGTAGCGGTAAAACTGTCCAAGTAAACTCTAATATCTTTCTCTCTCCCTCTCTCTCTCCACTGCTCTTAAATAGCCTCTCTTTCCAGTCCGTCTCTGACTCATTCTGTGAAATCTTTCCCTGCTTTATCACTTTGTCTGCCCCTCAATTAGATGTCACTTTCAAACACAGCTGCTTCCTCCTACAAGCTAACCTTATACAGGAAATGTCTATATTCCAGCCAGAGGGATTAATGGTGTGTCATTCCAGCTGGAGCACACAGACCTTGAAGGTCTTTGGAATATGGTCCCTTGCTAGAGAAGCAACAAGCTGGATTAAAATTCTCCTACACTGACCCCAATTAAACACGTTCATTTATAAATTGTCTTGGTCAGCTATTTTATCACAGCAATAGAAACCCTAACCCATACACAGCTTAATAAAATTAGCTTTTAATAGTTCAACTTGGGTTTCTCATGCTTAACATACTTTAAAAATTATTTGGAGGGCTTACTAAGGTGCGGGTAGGGTGCTGGCTCCCAGATCTAGATTTTTCTTTTGCTAAATCAGAGAAGATGAAATTGTAACACGTTCTTAGGTCAGGCAGAAAACCTTAAAATGATAATGGTGTAGAGCGGTATGTTCTTCCTTCACACCTACGTTTCACTGTTACATGGATAACAAGGAAGCTCAAGATCCTTAAGTAATGAGAGAAAACATCAGTTTTAGACAACAGGCTGCAGTGAAGTTGGGGCCCTCAGTCTCTTGATTATCAAGCTATAGACTCCATCTAAGCACATATGCCAGAGAGAGAGGGGTGAATAGAGTTGTGTTATACAGTAAATGAGCCTGGGGGAGAGTGTGGTCTGCCCTTCTATTAATGTTTCTTTGAAAACTTGAAAAGGTGAGAATAAGAAAGGTGAAGCAACCACAATGCGGATTTTTCTCTGCATTAAGAAAACCCACAGTTTACCCTGCTCTACTCTCTTTAACACTGTCTGTTAATATGTTCTCTGGGCAATTAATTACTTCAGGGTACCTGACTTCTTTCAATAATTAACTTGCTAAGTAGCAGATACTTTAGCAGCTCTACCATGCCGGAAGGCCACTTGCACCTATCTTCTCAGCTTCCCACCCTAGGCAGTGGCATGTAGTCAAGGAAGAGGGTGTGGATGATGTCTCTGCTTGCCTGGGTAGAGTTCACCATTCTGTGGAAACTGTGGATAAATGTGCATAGGAAACCAAGCTCACCTTGAAGTCTTGTGATATGCAGTTGCTCTTGAACTGGCAGATGTTGGACAATTTCTCTTCTCCACACTCAGCTGTACCATTGAGTATGGGCACTGTCTCTCCTGTGGGTTCCTGCTCTCAGCTCTACCTCTCAGCAGCGTCTGCATTTGAAGAGAACACAGCACAGCAGACTCCCTGGATGAAGTCTCTTCAGTGTTTTCAAGAAGTTGAGGTATGGATTCTTTTAAACAAATGACTTCACATTTCTACTATTTATCCCCTATCTGGTCACAAGCTGGAACACCCTCTCCCTCTGCTGCACAGGATACTTTAATACCTTATCTACAGAAATTTCCTTTCTTTTGGTTTGAAATCAGATATACCAGGATCCTAGATCTCTGGAGCCATTAATAAAGATTTCTAAGTAGTGTCTTTGAATCTTTTCTGTGTGTTTTTAAAGACTTAAATAGGAAAAAAAAAGGCATTTAGACACTCTCACATGGCCACACAAATTAAATTTATCTGCTAGGCTTTGAAGAAAGTCCTTCCTTTGCTATGGTGACAGCATTGCTTCTAACTTACGGTCAATAAAGGTATCTCACCGGGTGACTAGGGTAGGCGTGTAGAACATTATTGTAGCTGGAATCTTTTTAGACAAAGGCACAAAATGATAGTTCTGAGTATATTTCTGAGGGACCAATACCAGCCCTAAATACCAGGTAGGTCATAAAACAACAGTTTCTACCCTTAGAATAGTTACTAAACTTACAACAGTTTCTACCTTTACAATCTAATAAACCTTCAATATGTGGCTATGAAACAACCTTAATAAATAAGGCTTTCCTTGTGTTACAAAGGCATGGTGGGTATGAAGTAGATGATAAAACAAATAGTTTATAGCTGACTAAACATATATGCTCACCCCCTGCCCTTACAAAAACATTTCAGCAAAGTTAGAAAATAAATATGAAAACACATTTAATAAGCAGCCCTAGAAAGGCAAGGGTTGAAGATACCAGAAAACCAAGATGGTAAGGAATTTGCACTTTAAAGGAGAAAAACGAACTAAGTAGGAATAATCTTGCAACAAAAAAACTGCATAGAAACAGGAACTGGAGAGTAGACCAGCAACCTATAGATATTCAGATTTCACATGGCAGAACAGTGCTACTGTTTGAAAATGTCTTGACACCAAACTCACACTGGATCTTAAGAGAGGAAACTTGGACCCAGATGGTATTCTGAGGTGGAGTCTTGGGGTGTGATTAAAATTAAAGTCATTGAAGTGGTACTCCCATTCTTGAAAGCTTCAGGGAATAAAGGAAAAAGTTCTCTCTCCCTCTCCTTCTCCCTCCCCCTCTCCCTCTCCCTCTCCCTCTCCCTCTCCCTCTTCCTCCCCCTCCCCCTCCCCTCCCCCTCCCCCTCTCTCCCTCACCCCCCCCTCTCTCTCTCTCTCACACACACACACACACACACACACACAAACACACACACAGAGACACACAGAGACACACACACACATACACACACATACACACACACAGGGGCACAAGCAATGCAATGCTCTATGCAACTTTAGGATTCTGACATTAATATTATCATGAGATACAGTCCCTAATCCTAGTACCTCCATAAACTGGAGTCAAAAGGAGCTTGCCTTAAAACTTATATCAGGTTGGTGAGACGGTTGTGTGGGTTAAGGCAAGCCTGATCTGAATTACATCACTGCAACACATGTAGTAAAAGAGACCTAACTCTGGTAAGTTGGCCTCTGACTTCTGTAGGTGCACTGTGGCAGGCTTGTGCCCATCCATGCTCATACAACAAGTAAGTGTCAAATAAATAAACAAACAAATAAAAATCTTTTACTTGACCTGGGTTTGTGATACAGTATTGTTATCATCATCCATAAAAGGTAATTACATCTCATCCAAAGACAGAACCTTCTGTCCCGACCATACCTCCACCTACCCACGTAGTTTTCTAAAATGAGGCTTGATACCAAAGACTTTTTACTAGAAACCAACAAATGGTTATAGAACCATTTACATTATAACTCATAACAGTAGCAAAATTATAGTTATGAAGTAGCAATGGAAAATAATTTATGAGTGGAGGGTCAGCACAGCATGTGCAGCTGCATTCAACGGTCAAAGCCTCAGGAAGAAAACACTGATCTAGAGAATCTCTCAGTTAATCTCTATTCAAAAATATGCCTCAATATGTTCTGATTATTTCCTTCCTTGTGCTTAATTTTTTTTACTGTAAGCTCTAAAACTTTACCAAGATCCTTTCTATTTCCAAACCACACTTAACCACGACTGTGCGTGCATGTGCACGTGGACGCATGCAAATGTCCGTCTTCTCCACACTCTCCCAGAGTCCCTTCCCTACACTTTACTATAGTCATTACTCCATCTCAGACGTATTCCTTCCTCTGGGCTCCCACATCCTTATGCACCATTCTCACCTGACAGTACTTGCTTTTGTCTTGTATTTCCTTATATGTATACAATCCCTTTAGGATCTAGGTTCCTTTTATGGATTAGCTATTTATTGTTGCGCTAACAACATCCAATATGATACCCAAGTTACTAAACACAACTCTTGTGAGGTGAATACAGGACTCCCTAGAATCAGGAATAAGTAAGTAAGTGTGTAGAGGATAGGTTAGCCCCCTGTCCACTTGACAGGAGTATAAATCACTAGCAAGTAATGAACATAAGTTGAAAAAAAAAAAAGTAAGATGCTTCAGGTCAATCTTCAGTGCATAGAGAAGTTATTTCAATACTTTAGTCCAAGTAGGAGCTCGGCAGTACAGCTTCTTGTAGAAATATTTTAAAAATTAATTGGAAGTAAGAAAAGGCTGAAGTTTAAAAGGTTAGTGAGACATAAAGGGCAGGATTGGGTCCCTAAAAAGGATGTGAAAGAAGTCCCTCAAGGCGGCTAATAAACTCTGACCATTCCCCAGGCTCCTCCCACAAATGCCACAGGATGCAGACACCTTTCTGCCTGGCCAGTTTCACCTCGAATCTCACGAATGTGTCTATACTGTCTGCCTAGAGGCTTTCAAACACAGCAGCAGCTTATAAAAGAGTCATAAACAGTCACTAACCAGGAGCTCCTCTTGTTCTCAGAGCGCTATGGGTTTCCAGGGATTGCTCTTGATTCCCCATCCTGAATGACATTTATTGGGAACTCCCAATAAACTAAAGTGTTTTCCTCCAACAGTGCAAAAAAAAATATACCACATTGGTTTTCTTGAAAGATAATTATCTACCTATTGCTAGGCTGTAGCATTTGGTTCATTCTCTACCTAATTCCTAGATGTTAGCATTTGAAAAATACCTCTGGCTAATATGGTTATTAAAAATTCATAGGTGTCAATAAATGTCTGTTGAATGAAGGATTCATTAATATATTTTAATGATGTTCATGATCACAAATTTCAGTTGAAAATATTCTGGAGAATTCACCCTATTTATTCCTTGGTATAATTTATAAACAAACTGTCTAACCAGTAAGTGATTGCCTCCAGTCATAAACAAGCAGTTCAATAATGTGTGTGTGTATGTGTGTGTGTGTGTGTGTGTGTGTGTGTGTGTGTGTAGTACTCAAAAGGCATTTATCTCGCTCTGTACTCAAGTGAATTAGCAAGATCAGAAGTATCCTGTTCAGAGACTCTGAGATAGCTAAAAATAGATATTAGGTGACTTCAGGAGCAAAATAATTCAGCCACCTTTATCATTTTCCTAAGTTAGAAAACACAGTATGCATTAGCCTATAAATACTCCTACACTGGAACCTCTCATTTTCACACTTTGAAAGCTAGAATTTCTGGTTATTTGGCTATCCTAATTAGTGAAAACTAACAAAGCCCATCTCATCATCAGAGCAGCAATTCCTCAAGGAATAAAATATTGCTAAAAATAAGTCAGATGTCAGAATAAGGCTTTATGGCAGTTTGGTCTATTGTTGAAATTACTGAAAACCATACTAGATATCGACTCCATTATATCGCATAGAAAGATGGACTGTATCTTATTAACTCTTAATCTATCCAAGGCAGACATCTCCCCACCTTGAGACTGAACAGTCAACCTGAAGTGGGAGCCATGAGGGAGCATATTTTAGGGCATGAGATAAATTAAATCAAAGGAGAGTTTTTAAACATTAAAGTTCAATATCTCATGTTTGGCAGACACAAGTGATGTTAGGAGGTGTGACAAATCTCTAACAACCTTCACAATAAAGTAGTGCAGCACATGTGTTCAGCAGGCTTCCCAGGGTCACTGTATTGCTAAAGTCAACCCTGGTTGGGCATTGATGCTGCTAATCTTATTTTCTTGGTATTCTCTATCTGGTACTGTCTTTCTACTTCCATGATTGGCTTTTATCTTCTTGACTCTGCTCTTACTAGGTGGTAAACAAATCCCCCGCTGAGAGGCAAACAAACCTCCAGGCTAGGTAACCTGCTGGGAGTTGAGTTGACACAGTTATAAGAAGTCTAAACTCTTGAAGAGATGAGGAACCTTTAAAGTGAGAGCAAAGCAGGGGGGGAGGGGGGGCTTTTTCTTCAGTTTCACCACTTGTACTCAAGATGGCTGCAAAGAAGTCAGTAAGAGAGATAGCTATGGGCAAAGGAATAGGGAGAAGAGTTTAAACCACACAATGATCTTCAAAAAAAAAAAAATCTTTTCTTTGAAAACAATAACAAAGCCCCAAATCAAATATTATTTTCACACCACAACCACAGTCTCTAGTATTGTAATAATACTTTTCCATATAGCTAGGATAGTTGAGGCCTACAAAGTTCTTTTGAATCTATTATTTGATTTGATGACCACATTCCTCCCCTGCCACTGTCTTCAAACCACCCTTCTCTCCTGCTAAACTCGCAGTGCCACCGACAAACCCTACTCAAGCCCATCCTTTTGTGTGCATGCAGTACAAAGTCTTCCCTCTATTGGACTATCCAAATCTTGTGTATTTAAGATCAAACTCAAAATACAATTTTCTCTGAAAAGCCTTCCCTGGTGAACCATCATGAGAAATCTAACCTTCCCCTACAGACTACAACGATCAATATTCGGGTTGTTACTTGATAAAACTAACTCTGAGCCTTCTAAAATTTGTTCTACTGTAGTTTTTAAACTACCCAGAGTTTTCCCACGGAGTATTACCACCTTGGCTGTAAGGCGATGAAAACAGGAATGAGAATATTTAATTACATACATTTGAATAAGCTGGGCCTGATGGATTGGATTGTGATTGGTGAGGATAATGGTTTTAATGTGAACAGTCCTTTGTAAGTTCATGTGGTGAGTGATTGACCCTTGGCTGACGTAGCTATGTGAGGAAGAGTAAAATCTAGCTGAGGAAAGATGGGGGTGGATAAGCCTTTGAGGTTTGGTCCCTGGTGCCTTTCATTCTCTCTTTTTCCTGTCATCTGTGGCAGTTAGTGGCTTTTGTGCTATGGTGCTCTATCTCATCATGGCCCTAAAGGCTATGAATTGAAACCCCCCCCCCAAACCAGCCAAAATATAAGACTGCCCTTCTCAACTGTCTATACCTACAATTTATCATACCTACAAAAATCCTAACACAACCAACTATAGTTTGTTCCTGGGATCCATCAGTGGGCAACTAGGAACTCTCTCCACAGTGAAAGCCCCAGTGTTGACAGAACAGGAAATGAAGTTGACTGTGGCAGTCTCTGTCTATGGGTTACAAGAATCAGAATGTAGGGTCTGTACAATCCTGGCTCACACCCGTCACTCTTTTAAAGGTAGAGATCCTGTCTTATTAGTAGAATTTATTTTCATGAAGTAAACAAACAATAGAAAAGTTTGGAGGAAGGAATCCAGCTAGTAATTAAGGATCACCAGTAGATAGTAGAAAATTCGAACAGGGAATTCCGGGAAGACAGAACCAAGTGAACAGAGGAAAGAAACACTGGAAACTAACACCTGTGAGAACACCATGGGTGTGAGACCAAGTCTCATATGGTTTCCCAAGGGAAGAAGAATGCAGTGATCCAAGAGCCAAGTGGATGACAGAGGGATGTCTCGGGACTGCTCGTCTCAGTTTTATGGAATAGTACGATCCAAGAAATCAAATCTGTGTTTTTATTAACTGGAATTCACAGCAGAAGGAATTGCATATAGCAAAGAACCCAAAATATTCATTCAGTTAGGTCTCCCTCCCTCCCTCACTCACTCACTCACTCACTCACTCTCTCCCTTCCCCTTCCCCTTTCTTTCTCTCTTTCTCTGTCTTTCTTTCTCTGTCTCTGTCTCTCTCTGTCTCTCTGTTTCTTTGTCTCTGTCTGTCTCTCTCTCTCTTTGTGTGTGTGTGTGTGTGTGTGTGTGTGTGTGTGTGTGTGTAAGCCAGAGGATATGCCTATCTCTATTACCCTCCACCTTAGTCCCTTAAGATAAGATGTGTCACTGAACCAAAAGCCCATAGTATTTCTGGTTACCATCCTGTAAGCCCCAATAGTTCTGGGTCCACCTCACCATGCAAGTGCTGGGGTTACAGTCATGCTTGGCTTTTATACGTTTGCTGGGAATCCAAACTCAGGCTCTCTTCCTTCCTTTCTGTCCTCAATAACAAGGTATTTTATTGTGGGTAGTGGCAAAGTCTTAGCCGGTCTAGCCTCAGTATTCACACACTACCACTTTTACTTTTTCAGGATACTGTTTCTCACAAAAGTCAATGCAGATACACCAGGAGGGAAAACACACAGGGACAACATCAGAAGAAGAAAATTGATGACACCTGTCTTAGAGGGTGGCTAATGCAAGTGGTTTATATAGGCTGATAAATCAAGTACATCATGTTTTGGCATGTTCTGATTTTCTGAAATACCATACCAGGGCAATGCCAGTTAGATCCTTGAATAATCATTACAGACTATTTTAGGCACATAAATGTGTGTGTGACTTCTACATGTGTATATAGGCATGTTCATGTATGTGTGGGTGTAGCTGTACAGGGTGCTTATACACATGCGTATTGCCGTGTATATGAAGGTCAGAATATGACATCAAATCTCTTATTCCATCTGAGGTAGAGTCTGTCACTTGAATCCAGAGCTTGCTGGTCCAGCCAGTCAGTCTCTCAGGCCAGCTTGTCTTGGGAATTGTTCTCTGCATCCTTTGAGCCCTGAGATGATGAGAGACCTCCATGATTGCCTCGCTGTGGTACAGGAGCTAAAGGTCCTCACCCTTGCGTGGAAATTGCCTTACCCCCTGAACCATCTACTCAGCCCCTTAGTAGTGATTATTTTAAAGGTATTTAGGAAGCAGAATGGAATTGTGCAGACATAGCCTCCTCTTAAAATGTCATAAGAAGTAGCCAGCCTTCTCGTGTTAGCGTCAAGAACTTCATAAACAATTATGAATCAACAATCTGTTACAAAGTCCCCAAATAGGAGCAATACAACATTTTATAATGTGTGTATGTGTGTGTGTGTGTGTGTGTGTGTCCATATTGGAATTCAAAAACAAATTCCTATATTCCATACCCATCAATAACTCTAAACATGTTGAAATTTAAAGCAAAATATTGCATTAGCATCACACATGGGCTGAGATGGGTTGAAGCATGTCATCTTTAGTGGGACCAAAGCAAACTGCCATCTCAAGGGTTAAAAATATTTTGCGTTCAATTGCTAGTTTACTTCTTGCCCTCTGATAACCAGGAACAAAATTGCTTTTCTGTTGCATAAAGTATCTTTCAAATTCAATTGCTTATCTCCTCATTCATTCAAGTAAGAGAGACCTCAGATTTACAGGAACCAGAGCCCATAATACAAATATAGTATATTAACCATACCGCAGACATCTTCTGAAAAAAAAAAATAACCAAAACACAGTCTATTGATTTTTAACCTTCTGTATCAACGTATTCTCCAGTGGTCTCAACTGGATGCTAGCTATGAGAAATTCCAATTATTTGAATTTCTATATATAGGATAAGCATTTAGTTATCAACACACACCATAAAACATATTTTCATCTGTTATTAAAGCACTATTACTGTGTGGAATTGAATGCGTTTCTACTGTGAGCTCAACTGCCGGCAAAGCCTGCAAAGCCGGCGAAGCAGCTTTTTCTATAGGAGATTCCCTTGGCAGCGCAGTTTTCTGTGCACTGTCCTGTAACAACCTTTGAATTTGCTTTTGGGTAAATAAAATAAAACTCGGTGGAAATAGTTTTGACATCTCTTCCTTCACTCTCCCGCAACTCTTTCTGTATGTAATTATTCATTGCTCCGGTTCTCATTAGCCGATCAAACACTATAGATTGTTTCTCTACAGTAACCACCGAGCCGGTGCCTGCCTGTGAGCATACCCAAAGGCATCAGGCCAGGGCGATCGCTTACAGGATCCTGAGTTCACTTAATTTTAGTAAAATATCAAACAGGGAGACTGAGATGTACCTGACTTCTTATCGCACTGATTTCAATTTTGATTAAAGCAAGTTTGCAGACTAGAAAACGGAGCCAAATGAAATGTGTTCCCATGATGGCCTGGGAGTTAGCGATACCAGCCTTCGCCTGCGTCTCCTAAAGAGCATCGCTGCTCTTCATGGTTCACAGACTTGAGCAGAATTGGAACGGGATAGAGAAGAGAGATGGCTGAGAAAGCCAGAAGGAGAAAGAGGGACTGGTTTTTATCAGGAAGGAAAAATAATCTAATTCAGTATCCGCTTCCTTTGACAACTAAGTAGCTGATTTCCAAGACCCTGTGGATTTCTCTTGCGCTTCTAAACAAGTTGAAGGGGGGAGGATAGGGACGGTACTTAGTGGGAAGGGTTGGCAGGAAGAAAGAGAAGAGGAAAATGCTGTGATTATGTTTTCATTTCAAAAAATATATAAGCATGTTAAAAAACACAAAAGAGTAATGCAAGTTCAGATATGGACCATGCAACCTTTGATTGAATAAAAATGTGTAATGCTCACGTAATTTATTTCAGATGATAACAATAGAAACATGAAGGACAATCATACCATTCTATAGTCTACATTATTAAATGGCGTTTATTGATTATTAGCATTCCCTCACGATATGTCATCTAATTTGTAGCTGTGATATAATTTATACAGGACTGGACTGTAATTTTTCCGAGCACTTTTGGATTTTTATTTTTAGTATAACTATAACTGTGATGAACAACTTTGCATGCTCACTTTGTTTTGTACTTCTAATTGTAATAGCTGAATGAATCGAAGTACTCATTCTTTTATGATTTATTTTTAATTAGGTGTCCGAGTCTCTGTGTCTTTGTGGGGCTTCATGTAGTTGTGGGTGCTGTGCCTAGGGGACTCGAAGAAATAATCAGATGCCCTGGAGCTGGATTGACAGATTGTGAGCCACCCAACTGTGAGCGGAAGGAACTGAACTCAAGTCCTAAACAAGCAATGCATGTTCTTTACTGCCGAGCTATCTTTCCAACCCCAGCCCAATTTATCCCTGTTGCTATGCTCTTTGATATAATCATTTCTGGAAGAAATAATACAATAAGAAGAACGTGGACGCGTATAAAGTTGAAAATAGACTGTATTCCCTTTTATGCTTAAGCCCTTGGCATCCTTACTGTGTTTTATAAAAACTGTTACAGAGTTGACATATAAAACTGACAGATGTTGAAATGCTCCAGTGTTTACTATAACAGCTCCATGATCTGACAAATGGCCGTGGACACACAGACACACCCTTATCAATACAATGAAACTCCACTCCAGGAAGAGATGGCCACTGTGCCCTCCCACTGTGTCACGAGTGGTTCTTCTGGATTTCTATGTAGTGTGGTTTCACCTGCTTGCCTGCTTTCCCTCGCCACGGTGGTTGTGGGACTGAATCATCCATCCATAGAACAATGCAGGCTCTAGACAAACAAACTAAACTAGGTCTGTCCGCTCTCCTGCGGATGAAAAGCTGACTTGTTTCCAGCTTTGGGCTGTTGTGACTGGAACGGCTAGGAAGCTGTTCTCAAGTCACTTCAGATTTACCCATTCATTTTCCTTGGGCAAAATTGAACTGTGTAATTTGTAAGTCATAGAAGTTACAGTTCTCTGTGTAAGGAGCCAGCCAGCCAGCCGTACTCTAGGTAGTCCGCCCTGTTCTCCTCTCTCTGCAATGATAGGTTCTAACTACTTCCTGTGCTCAGCGGCCTTTCAAACTCCCATTCCTCTTCATATGAGCCCTTCTAGTGGTAAGAGTCGGCATCTAGCTACGGCTTTACGTTTTTTACTTCCCTGAAGACGGATGTGTCAAGCAGGTTTGTTTTGTGCTTATTAAAGTGTCTTAGACATATGAAATTTGACTGAGAACCTTTTACTCTTGAGTAAAAGTCCTCTTATACAGATTCAGGCCCGTGTTTAATGTACACTTATATTTTATCACAGTCCATTATTTTCATTTTCCAGTTATGTTCTTATGTGTAATTGTAAGCAGGTGTGTCTAATCCCTAGACCATGCAACAGACTTGTTTTTGAGAGATTATTCTTGTTGATCCTATTTCAGACATCTTTTCTACTGAGGTGGGTTGAGTAGCCTCCCCCGATTTATATTTTGGAGCTTAATCCCCGATATGATGGTGTTGACAATTGTAGTTCTTAAAACCTAAGTCACACTATGGTTAAGTGGTTTTATGATACAGCTTACCAAAGAGATTCTATGCTTTTTGTTTTTGCTTTGTTTTGTTGTTGTCATTGTTGCTGCTGCTGTTGTTGCTGCTGTTGTTTGAGTTTGGGTTTTGCCCTCTCATTTCCTGCCATGTGAGAGAACATGACTAAAAGCCTCTCACCAAACACCAACTGCAAAGTGCCACCGTCTTGACCTGCTCAGCTTCTGGAACTATGAGAAACAACTTTCTGTCCTTTGTAAGTCACCCAGGCCTGAGCATCTGCTACTGAGGTGTGAAGTCACTAAAAAACACCCTCCCAATTACTCTCCTATAATATAGAAGCTTTGTGATTTTAGAGTTCGTATTGAAGTCTGAGACTCATACGGAGCTCACTGTTGAGTCCAACATGAGATACACAGACACGTGATTGCTAAACCCTTGGGTTGTCATGAGCTCTTGAGCCATAAATATCTTTCCCCCATGGAATTGATTTAACATCCCCCCTAAAAATCAGTTATGTATTAGCATGTCTATTTTTGATGTCTCTATCCCATTCCACTGATTAATCAGGAGCAGTGTGAGGCAACAGTTGCCTTCTTTCAGAGTCTACAGCAACTATTTCTCTTCTAGCCTCTGAATCTCTGTACCAACACTGGCATTCCCAGGTACTGACATACCACCCAACTCTCACGTACCCTAGCAGTCCACGACAGTAAAAAGCAGAAACACAACTCTCTCAAGTTATGACCTGCAATGACATGCCTGAGCCAGTGGCAGGAGTCAGTTCCAAAGTTCCATCGTAGGGCTGCCCTCTCAGGACACTCCTGCTGACACCTGGGCATGATGAGCCACAGAGTTACCTGCCAGGGGTCTGCTGGACAATAATCTTTGGAATAATGGCTCTGGGAAAGGAAGACACAAAGGAGTGAAAGACATCTCTGATGAAGTTTCAAGAGAAGTCTCAGATGATTCTCACTCCACGGGTGACTCTGAAGCTAGGAATCCCCTTGAGGTTTATATGGATCAAGACAAGAGAAGTGTAGCATTGAAGCTCTGTGTCTGCAGTTATTTAGATCCAGGGAAGGGCATTGAGACTTAAGGTGAGGCAGCTCCCTTCTGCTAGAGCAATAACTCTTGCTACCTAAAGAACTGGTTTCCAATTCTACAGAACGGAAGGCAATGTATGTCAAACTTACTATCAATATACCATGGCCCCTTGCCAAATAAGAGGCACAGCAGGTGATACAAGGAATGGTGGGTTTTGCCTCTCTCTGAGATTGGTACAGCCAAAGGCAAGCCCAGCCGAAGGAGTAGTTTATTTGGGATGTTTCCTCAGGGTGGGCTTTTAGGAAGTACAAGTGAGGGGAGGGGAAAGAGCAAAGTAGGTAAAGGAGAAGAGAAGCTAGTGAACACTGCTGTGGAATAATATGAATATGTTCATGAATCTAATGATAGATACTAACAGGGCTTATAGATATATTGGGAATAGGGTTGCTATGAGAATTGTTTTGGTTTTTTCCCCTAATATAAGCATGCATCTAGGAAGGTCAACAGAAGACCACATATTATATAGCCACCAGTTATATATAACATTGTAATGGAACCCTGATATTCTTATTCCCAGATAATGCCATAACCATCTTCACAATGTAACACAACATATGACTTGAATGTGTTTATGATGACGTTGATGTCAATGAACCCACTGCACTGCCAATCAGACAAAACTACAGCACCGTGTGAGTGCATACTAGGCATAATGATAATAGCTATGTTTCTGGTCATATATTTACAATCCTTATTACTTCAGAGTATTACAAAGATGTCTAGCATAAGACAGTGTTCTATGGCATACCACCAGCAGTCTCAGATGTATCAGGTAATCTTTGACAACATCAAGTCACAGTGGTAGTTTCAATAAAAGGAGCACCCATATATTTGAATGCTTGGTCATTAGGGAGTAGAGCTACTTGACAGGGTTTAGGAGGAGTGACCTGGTGTAGCCTTGCTGAGGGAAGTGTGTCACTGGGGGTTGACACTAGGCTTCAGGGTCTCAAATAATCAAGCTCCGTTGTCTCTTTTCTTCCTGATGCCTGTGGATCTGTATATAGAAACATAAGCTCCTCCAGCACCATGTCTGGCTATGCGCAGCCATGATTCCTGCTATGCTGATAATGGACTACAGCTCTGAAACTGTAAGCAAGCATCAATTAAATGCTTTCTTTTTTATTAGAGTTTCCACAGTCATGGTGTCTCTTCACAGCAACAGGACACTGATCAAGACAGTCACTATGTAGTCATGGGCCTCCCATCCAGATTTGTGCAAAGAACATTCTATGATACTCATACTACAATAAACGTCAACTAGAATCCAATTTCTCAGAAAGAATGAAAAGAAGTGAAATATGGCTGGCTCGATCCTGAGCTTCAGTTCCCTGTGCAAATCATAATTCCTGACCGATCTTTAATTCTAAAGAAGCAACACTTGATGGGCTCCTGAATGGGGCCTGCTCACCAGAGGACTGGTCATGATTAGAAACTCAGAGCTTCCAGTTTTAGGCTCCATTCTCTAGAAATGGGGGTAAGGAATGGGAATGGAGTTATCAACTCCACTGGCCTCCATGAAAGTTCAAACTACAGAGTTGAGGAGCCTCTTGGCGGGTAAACAAGAACACATATATTAATGTATGACATCTCCTAGAAGACACTAACCAATTGTATATCTTTACTTACATTCTTTGAACTAGCCCTTGTAGTAAAGCAGCAGTAAGCAAAATGCCTCGGGAATCTTTGAACTGCTCTAGTAAACTATCAAGCTCGAGGAGAAAGCTGTGGGAAGCTCAGTTCCAAGCCAATTTGAATGCAAGTTGCGCATGACCTGGGGCCTTGCAGCTTGTAATTGGCATCTAGAAATGGGTGAAGTCTCAAGGAACTGAGCCTTTAGCCCGTGACATTTGATGCTTTCTCAATGTAGAGAGAATCAGAACTGAGTTAAATTTTAAGGCACCTAGAAATTGTTATGAATTTGGGTGGTGCGGGGGGAGGGGGGACTACATATCTGCTATTAGAAATGAAGTATTGAAAATGGTATGAGGATCCTATCCTACAACTCTAGCAGGTACCTCTACTAAATCACAGACCATGTCTGCCAGAAAACCAGATAGTCTGCCCACAGACCTCCTCTGCTCCCTCTTCCTCTCCCTCTCCTTCTCCCTCTCCCTCTCCCTCTCCCTTTCCCCTCCCCCTCCCCTTAACCCTCTCCATCTTCTCTTCCCCTTTCTCTCTCTCTCTCTCTCTCTCTCTCTCTCTCTCTCTCTCTCTCTCTCTCCTACTTCAAAGACCCAGAAAAATATCTTCAACAAAATCATAGAAGAAATAACTTCTAGCCTAAAGAAAGAGATGCCAGGCTAGTGAGAAGGGTCAGCAGTTTAGAGCACTGACTGCTCTTCCAGAGCTCTTGAGTTCAATTCCCAGCAACCACATAGTGGCTTGTAGCCATCTATAAGGGGACCTGATGCCCTCTTCTGGAATTTGGGTACACATGCAGCAGAGCACTCATGCAATCAATCAATCAATCAATAAATCAATAAATAAATAAATAAATAAATCTAAATAAAACAGAAGAATTTTAAAAAGAAGGAGGAAGAGGA
This sequence comes from Apodemus agrarius, assembly GCA_964023405.1. Classification (NCBI taxonomy): domain Eukaryota; kingdom Metazoa; phylum Chordata; class Mammalia; order Rodentia; family Muridae; genus Apodemus; species Apodemus agrarius. The sequence continues at coordinate 40,958,719 of OZ030007.1, read as the reverse complement.
GGAAGAAGAGGAGGAGCAGCAGTAGCTGCAGCCTAAACAGGTACAGGAAGTATACAGACACCAAATAGATTGGACCAGAAAAGAAAGTCTCCTTGCCATGTAATAATCAAAACACTAAACATATGGAACAAAAAAAGAATATTAAAACCTGCAAGGGAAAAAGACCAAGTAACATAAAGGCAGGCCTATTAGAATTATACTTGACTTCTCAAAAGAGACTCTAAAAGTCAAAAGGGCTTGGGCATGTGTACTACAGATTTTGAGACTACAGGTACCATCCCAGACCACTATACCCAGCAAAACTTTCAGTTAATAAATGGGGAAAATAGGATCTTCCATGATAAAGTCAAATTTAAACAATATTTATCTACAAATATAGCCCTACAAAAGGTGCTAGAGAAAAACTCCAACATAAGATTAACTCCACCCATGAAAACACAGAAAATAAAGAATCTCATACCAGCAAAACAAAAAGGGATGTATACACACACACACACACACACACACACACTCACTCACACAACTACCACTACCAAAAACAATAAGAATCAACAATCATTGATCATTGATATCTCTCAATATCAATAGTGTCAACTCCTCAATAAAAAGATACAGGCTAACAAGAATGGATGTGAAAATAGAATCTACCATTCTGCTGCCTACTGATATTCTCTCTCTCTCTCTCTCTCTCTCTCTCTCTCTCTCTCTCTCTCCCTCTCTCTCTCTCTCTCTCTCTCTGTGTGTGTGTGTGTGTCTTTGTGTGTGTGTGTGTTCCCCAAAACACAATCCCTCAGTCTCATCCCTATCACTGCTACAGATGAATAGCTACAGCTTCCCTTCCCTCTCTGCACATGTTCTACGGATCTAACAGATCATCCCCTCCTAATGTCCCTCCCACCACTCATTGCTGCATCCCAGCCTTCAACACTAGTAGACATTCCCTGTGACCACACCAGCTGAGACGGCCAGTTAAACAGGCAATACACAATCATTACACTCTCTAAAACTCCAAAGAAGAAATAGAAACCAAGGAACAAAACAACCACCCAACGAAGACCAACCCAGAAATCAACACCTAGACCTATAATCACCTCAAACTCAGCTGCCTAGTCACCAGCTGACAGTGGGCCCCATTACTGAGGACAACACCCACACAACTCATTGAACATGGAGAAGCTGAGTGGGTGCCTACATAGAGCCTTCACCCCTATGTTCTAGTCTCTTTGGTGTCAGAAGGTATTATGTAGGCTACGGAAAAAGAAAAGTGGACACCAACCCAGCCCCAAAACTTTTGAGCTATGCTCTGTCCTACCTGCAAAATATACTAGAGCAATGGAGGTACAGAACTTGTAGGGCTAGCCAAGCAATGTCTGATTTGATTTAAGACTCACTCCATAAGAAGGAACTCACACCCAACTCTGCTTGGGTAACCACGAATCAGAGACTAGATGGCCTAGAGACCTAGAGTAAAACCAAATATAGAACTGGTCTTTTAAAAAAGCAGTTAAGTGCTTCCTAATGTTATGCTGCTATCCTCATAGATCGATGCCTTACTCAGTCATCAGCAGCGAACCTTCCCAAAGCAGCAGATGGAAACGGATGCAGAGATCCACAGCCAGACACTATGCAGGGAGAGGGTCTAAGTTGGGGGTCTCGATCAAATCCCTCCTCCTGTCAGAGCTCAGGGAATCCCACAGAAGAGGAGGTGCAAATGTCGCAAGAGTCAGAGGGGACAGAGGATGCCAGGAGAGCGCAGCCTTCTGAATCAACCAAGCAAGGCACAGAAGAGCTCACAGAGACTGAAACCACACACACAGGGCCAGGGCCCGTATGAGTCTACACTAGGTAAGTTGCATATATATTACAGACATCAGCTTAGTATTTTACAGGACCCTGACTATGGGAACAAGTGGGTCTCTAATTCTTCTGCCTGCTCCTCCTTTTCCTACTGTTGGGTTGCTGTTTCCAACTTCAATGTGAAAGTTTTTTTTTTACTTCATCTTATATTTTGTCATGTTTGGTTGTTATCTCCTAGAAGGCTGTTCTTTTGTAAGGAGAGACCCAAAGGGAGTGGATCAGGATGGGAGAGGAAGTGAGGAGGAACTGGGAGGGGTAGAGGAAGGGGAAACTATATAATCAGGATATATTGTATGAGAAAATATTATATTTTCAAATAAAAAAAGCTTAAGATAAAAAATAGAATGTTTTGAGTAGAGAAGATAAATAGTTTATTTCCTTATATACATGTGTTAGTGTTATATTTCCCTACAAGTTACCATGGTAGGAAACTGGGGCCCAGTTTTACCTGAACCCAATTGGAATGTTGTTCCATTGGTGGAATGGAAGGTTTGATCTATCCCCTTTCTTCTCTCAAGACCTTGGGTGCCCACGATTTCCACACTCAGATGCAGCCTAAGCCTCGGTCACACGGAGGAAGCCATTGTGCTGAGCCACACAGAGGCTCAAGTGTCTAAGGTGGCCTAAGGGAATCACTTGGACCCCAAAAGCATCTGCAGCCTCGGCTCAGGTCATCAATACCACATCTTTAATCTACTTTAGAGATAAAAAAGCATAGACACAAGAGTGTAAACTGAGACACATGACCACATAGGGGTACATCTTGTCCATCACCACTGCAAGGATTTGATGATGAGATAAAAGTAATTAGTGGTAATGAGTTAACCTTTTCCACAATGATAACCTCCTTCTTAGGTAAGTTTTGATATCTCATACTGAAGTGATAAAAGTATGCTAGTCTGCTTTATTTATGTGGTTCTATTTGAAGCATATAGTTTGCCAGGTATATAAAACAAATAAATAAAATAATAGTTGACACTGTTCTTTTTACTATAATAATATTCTAAATATACTGCATGTAACAAGTTAATGGATATTCATAACACTGTGGAAATAACTATAGCACAAATATCCAATGAACAGATTAGGAATTTGAAGCACAGAGAACATCTAAATAATTGCTGTGATGCTGCTGTATAACAACCCCTACGACAAAAAAAACAAAATGCAATAACAACACCTATTTCTCACATTCATATGCTTATAGCTTGGTGTGGTGAACTGATATGGGATCACCTTCCTGGGTTCTAGACTGTAGGTGAGGGTCACCCCAAGCTGCAGATTGAATTTCACTTTGCTCAAAAATCCTCACACCAGCAGCTATCTGGGACATGCTTTTCTCAAGGCTAGTGAGAAACAAACGCACAAGACCAAATCAAGCCAAGTTTATTTAACATTGGTGTTCTGTTTGGTAACTCTGAACAAAGAAAATTACATAGCCAAACTCAGCACCACTGTGATGGAGAAATATAGCTCCCAGAGCAGTGGGTAAAGAAGGTGACATTTTACAGGACACAAATGCAGGTCTAGCTCTACACTGTTAGGCTATCCGGACTCCACCGGAAGGACAGGAAGGAACTGGTGAGGATTAGAAAGAAACTTAAACTAACCTCTTAGAAATACATTTCTGAAATCAATCTACACTAATTATGACTTGTGTCCAAGAAGGAGAATAGAGAAAAATCACTCTGCTTTTAGGATCAGAAGGCACAATTCGAATCATAAACTACAAATAGCCAGGTTCTAGAATGCTAGCTAGAAAGAGCCAGGACGTGTGGTTTTACATCTGGGCAGTGCCACTGTCTGGTGGTTTTACTCTGGCCTTTGGTTTTCTTCCAGCCACAGCTTCTGCCACTGAAAACTGAAGGGGACCACTTGGTGAGCTTAAAACTCCTTGCTTTTAATAAGTTCCTGATGATTTGAGACCATTGACAGCTGAGGCCTCATCCCAGCAGCAGGTAGAAGCTGGCCGGGAAGAAGGTGGGTGAATATTAGCCGCTGCAAATAAGAACAAATCAATCTGGTACTCACATTTCACAAATGAAAGCCACCACAGTCTTGTTGACAACAACTAATTTCCTTTAATCCCTCCATGACTTATAAAAACTAAAGCTGGGTTTTCTGCAAACACTCCAATGCCTTCTTAATCCTGAGGATGTCACTTAACAAAAAGTAAGCTGAGTCAAGAATTTCAAACACACCCTTTTAGTGATATCTGCAGTTTGCACAAAGTATTATTTGGCTTTTGTGAGCTAGTCTACCAAAGGGCAATGAAATATCATTCCAGGAACAACTCAAATATCAAAGAAGGGAAAGGAAGGCCTCGTTGACTTTTCCTCCTCTCTAGTTGACAAAGAAAAGTGCTATCAGGACCATCCCACAGCAGAGGCCTTTGAGAGGAAGAGATGCTTGTCTAATTGCTATACAAAGTCTACAAATCTGTAGACAATATGTTTAGACATAAGAGCCTTGAGGCTAGGAATATATATATATATTCTTCCCATGTGTATCTTCTTAAATCTTGTTGGTACTTTGCATATAGAAAACATCAAATAATTTTTGTTGAGTGAATGAATGAACATTTTACAAATGAATATAAATGAATGTTGCTCTCGTACCCATGAGAATCATATTGTTTAAAAATATAGTGGGTAGAATGTATGGCCTAAAGATCTCAAGCAAAACTATAAAGTTCATAGAGAATCAGTGATCAGACCTCAGGAGATATGGGTAATTCAAAGAATGGTTGAACACTCACTTAGAAAATACAAAATTCAATGCATAAAGGATTTACCTTATACACTGCCAACAGAGTGAAGGTGGATTTAAAGTTGAGAGATCCATACAGTGCAATAAAATTCAAGTTAAAGTACTGACTAGAGACTCCTGGACCAGTGCATCCAATTTTAGGTTCTATAGGTGAAAGATAACGTGTATGATTCTTGCTATATCAAATATTCACTATGTAAAACTTAGTTAAGAAAAAATGATTTTAAAAATGGGTCAATGTATGTGATTAATGATCCTTTTGGTCCCCCAGACTGAACCTGAACGTGGGATTTTATTGTCTAGCTATAGAGTAAATCTTAAAGGATAAACGGTGCCAATTTGATATTTTGATCATAAGCTACCATTTATGTAGTATCTGTATATGCTAAGTATTCTGTCTCTGCCCTTTTAATTATACATTACAAAGGAAGGAAGGAAGGAAGGAAGGAAGGAAGGAAGGAAGGAAGGAAGGAAGGAAAGAGGGAGGGAAGGAGGGAGGGAGGGAGGGAAGGAAGGAAGGAAGGAAGGAAGGAAGGAAGGAAGGAAGGAAGGAGGAAAGGGAGAGAGGAAAGGAGGGAGGGAGGAGAAAGGAAGGAAGATAGATGGATAGATAGATAGATAGATAGATAGATAGATGATACATGATAGATAGATATAGATAGATGATAGATAAATAGATGATAGATAGATAGATAGATAGATAGATGCACATATGTATATAAAACCATGCAAAAATATATTTTCACAATTTCCCTGTAAGTATGCTTATCTTCAAACTTGAGTTTACCCACATTCAGATTAGTTCCTTGCCCAGGGTTGTTCAAATGAAGAGGTCAGCTCAGAAACTTTGGAAAATTCCACCAGACCCCTCCCCTCCTGAAAGAGAAAGGTCATAAAGAACATAGGAACCCCTCCCCTCCAGAAGGGAAGGGCTAATTACATTCTTCAGACCACAGGGAGGAGGGACTGACCTGCGGGTAGGGGAGGCCCAGAGTGATTCCTCGTCCATTGGCCACCTACCTCATTCCCTAAAGACCAGTCAGTTTAAAAGTCACACTGCTCTGCCAATCACATCTTGCCTAATGGCTGCTGCCTTGAGAACTGTATAAAGGCTCGCTGGACGGGCTGTGCATGGCCGTTCTCTCTCTCCATGTGCAGGGCAACCCCAGCATGGTAGATCAATAAAATTCTTCCTGCTTTTGCATCAATTCCCATCTCCAGGTTATTCACTTGGGGGTCTCCTGTAAGTTAAGGCTTGCCAGAGTCTTATAAAACCAGGAAGTGGTCTCTAAACATTCAGTGAGATTGCTATCTGTGATGTCTTGGTTTTTCTCTCGTACCTCAAGTATCACAGGAGGCCAGAATACGGCAGTGCCAATCAGAATTTGCCTGTACTCTTATATGGAGAAAGACCTGGCCTGCACCCACCTCTCATTTTACCCTGTTTTATACTCCTCCACTTAGGCAGGTTGGTTTGACTTGTCTTTCCACTTGTGTCCAAGTCCTCACTCCACTCTTTCCTCAGCCACTCTCTGAGCACAAGCCCCTTGTTCACCATTAGTGGCATCTTGGTGGATACTCATTGTCTTACTATAGTGACCGCCCATTTAAATCAGATCTGCCTTCTCCAGCATCTGTGCCCAATGTGTGTTCAGCCAGCTGTATAAGCACGGCTCACGCCATCTCGTAGCATGGACCACATTGTACCTGCCATTTCATCCCCTAGCTTTGGAGGTGTGTATAGAGCGAGGCCCATGGCACTTTCCTGGTGGAGCTGCTGGTTAAATTGTGCTTTTAAAGTAACCACTGACTCTGCTTCAGACCTAGGCAAGAGTGTGCTGCATGAAAAAAGTTTACGACTCAAAACAACAACAAGATCTTGTTCTCCAGGTTCAATCTGACTTTCGCCTACTTGGCAAGTCCTTTATTACCTCTTACAGAAACTCTGGGTTCTCTGTAGGAGTCAGAGAGGATGGAGGACACCGAGAGAACATGGCCCACTGAATCAACTAATCAAGGCTCATATGGGCTCACAGAGACTGAAATGCCAATCATGGGGCCTGTATAGGCCTGCACCAGGTCCTCTGCATATATATATATACATATATATATGTGTGTGTATATGTATACTTACATATATATATTACTTACAGTAATTTACAGCAATATATATTAATAATTATATATATTTTATATAATATATTATATTACATTATATTATATATTATATGTTAGATAGGTAGATAGATAGATAGATAGATAGATAGATAGATAGATAGATAGATAAAACTATGTAATATATACTGCTCCTAACAGTGGGAGCTGGGGTGTCTCTGCCTCTTTTGCCTGCTCCTGGGGGTTGTTTCCTCCTATTGGATTGCCTCATCCAGTCTCAATACAAAGGCTTTAGCCTGGCTTATTGTATCTTGTTTTCTCATCTTCCTGTCTTATCTTGGAGACCCACTTTTTCCATCGAAAAAATAGAGGAGGGATGGATCTTGGAGAGATGAGAGAGGGAGAGCTTGGAGGAATGGAAGGAGGAGAAGTATTGTGGATGCCCACAAGTGCTTGCTGACAGGAGCCAGATATACCTGTCACCTGAGAGGTTCTTCTAGTGCATGACAAATACAGAGAGGGAAACTCTCAGCAAGCCATTGAACTGAGCACAGGGTCCCCAATAGATGAGAAAGAGAAAGGACCAAAGGAGTTGAAGGGGTTTGCAGCACCATAGGAGAAGCAACAATATGAGTTGCCCAGAACTCCCAGAGCCCACAGGGACAAAACCATCAAGCAGAGAGTACACTTGGAGTTACCCATGGCCCCAGTCACATCAGCAGCAGAGAGTGATCTTGTTGGACACCAAATGGGGAGGAGGCCCTTGGTCCTGGAAAGACTTGATACCTTAGTGTAGAGGAATACCAGGACAGGGAAGCAGGGGTGGGTTGATTGGGGAAGGGGGGATGGCTTATGGGATTTTCAGAGGAGGAGGGAACCAGGAAAGGGGACAACATTTGAAGTGTAAATAAAGAATATATCTATTTAGAAAGAAAGAAAGAAAGAGAGAGAGAGAGAGAGAAAGAAAGAAAGAAAGAAAGAAAGAAAGAAAGAAAAAGAAATTGCAGTTGGGATATAAAAATATTAAACAAGAAATACAAGTAATTTGAAAAGTTAAATAAGAAAGAAAAAGACAGGCACTCTGGCTGTTAGCCTGCAGAAGGTGCCCCAAACCTCCTCAGACCTAGACAACTACTTCCTTCTCCTTTCTTCCACATAATTCTCAATTCCCTTCTCCCTACTCAACTTCCGGTGAATTTAAGCAGATGTGCATGTATTTAAACTCCAGAGAAAATAACTATATCTTCTCTTCTCATTTCAGAGTTTACGGGCTTTAAAGTCAGCTCATCTCTTCAAGAGAAAGAGGCTTGAGACCAATGGACCTGGATACATTTCTCACCCTTATGATTTTTTTTTCATTTTTTTCTTGGTTATTTTATTTACTTACATTTCAAAGTCATCCCCCTTCCCAGCTTCTCCTTCACAAGCTCCCTACTCCCTCCCCCTGCCTCTCTGAGAGTGCTCGCCACCCTCATATCCACTCCTGCTTCAGTGCCCTAGCATTTCCCCTACCCTGGGTCATCAAGCCTCCACAAGACCAAGGGCTCCTCACCCAGTGATGTCAGATAAGGCTATCCTCTGCTACATATCCAGCTAGAGCCATGGGTATCCCCTGTGTCTTCTTTGGTTGGTGGTTTGTCCCTGGGAGCTTTGGGATAGGGGTCTAGTTGGTTGATATTGTTGTTCTTCCCATGGGGTTGCAAGCCCCTTCAGCTCCTGCAGTCCTTGCCCTAACTTCCCCATTGGTGTCCCCACGCTCAGTCCAATGGCTGGCTGTGTACATCTGCACTTGTATTGGTCTGACTCTGGTAGAGCCTCTCAGGGGACAGCTATACCAGACTTCTGTCAGTAAGCCCTTTTTTGGCATCAGCAATAGTATCTGGGTTTGGTGTCAGCAGATAGGATGGATCCCTAGGTGGGGCAGTCTCTGGATAGCCTTTCCTTCAGTTTCTGCTCCACTCTTAGTCCCTGCATTTCCTTTTGATAGGAGGAATTCTGGATTAATATTTTTGAGGTAGGTGGATGGCCCCATCCCTCAACTGGAGGCCATGCCTAACCACTGGAGAAAGAGCAATTCTCAAATATATCTGAAATAACAAAATAACCCCACAATATAAAAAAATTCTCAACAATAAAAGAACTTCTGGAGAGGGATCACTAAAAACCAAATGGTATTGGTACAAAAACAGATAAATCAATGGAATAGAATTGAAGACCCAGAAATGAACCCACACATCTATGGTAACTTGATCTTTGACAAAGAAGCCAAATCATCCAGTGGAAAAAAGCATTTTCAACACATGGTGCTGGTTCAACTGTCAGCATGTAGAAGAATGCAAATTGACCCATTCCTTTTTTTTTTTTTTTTTTTTTTTTTGGTTTTTTTCAAGACAGGGTTTCTCTGTGTAGCCCTGGCTGTCCTGGAACTCACTTTGTAGACCAGGCTGGCCTCGAACTCAAAAATCTGCCTGCCTCTGCCTCCCAAGTGCTGGGATTACAGGCATGCGCCACCACCACCCGGCGCAAATTGACCCATTCTTATCTCCTTGTACAAAGCTCAAGTACAAGTGGATCAAGGACCTCCACATAAAATCATATACAATGAATCTAATAGAAGAAAGTAGGAAAGAACCTTGAACACACTACTGGCATAGGAGAAAAAATTTCTGAACAGAACACCAATAGATTATGCTCTAAGATCAAGAACTAGCAAATGGGACCTCATAAAATTGAAAAGCTGCTGTAAGGCAAAGGACACTGTCAATAGGACAAAACAGCAATTCATAGTTTGGGGAAAGATCTTAACCAACCCTACATCGGATATAGGGCTGATATCCAAAATATACAATGAACTTAAGAAGTTAGACTCCAGAGAACCAAATAACCCTAAAAAGGGGGATACAGAGTTAAACGGAGAATTCTCAATTGAGGAATCTTAAATGGCTGAAAAGCACTTAAAGAAATGTTCAACATCTTCAGTCATCAGGGAAATGCAAATCAAAACAACCATTAGATTCCACCTCACACCAGTCAGAATAGCTACGATCAAAAACTCAGGTGACAGCAGATGCTGGCAAGGATGTAGAGAAAGAGGAACACTTCTCCATTGCTGGTGGTATTGCAAGCTGGTACAACCACTGTGGAAATTAGTCTTGTTGTTCCTCAGAAAATTGGAAATAGTTCTACTTGAGGACCTGGCTACACCACCCCTGGGCATATCACCCTTATGATTTTATATTTGGGTATATACTATCCATTGACCTAACCATTCAGAGGGTTAGTTTCCACATCTCTAAAATTACCCCACTAAGACTGATTAGAGAGAGCTCATTAGATTCCAACAATCCACACCACACAGTTTTAGGTAGGTACATTATTGGTCCTATCTCCATCTTCTATTAATAAAACCATATGCTTTGTCTTGAATGCATAGCTGATTATGGATGGGCATGTGGCAAAGGAGTTAACCATCAGGGAACAAAGATAGGAAAGGAAAGATCAGCACCCTGTGACCCACTTCAAGAGTATGCCTTCACCCGATGACCCCACTTTCTCCCACCAGATCTCAAGAGCCACAGCTTCTAACACGCCCAACAAACACAAGCTGTTTACCAAGCCGCTAACACACTGTTGCTGTGGAAACAAATTTTAGGATTAAAATTTCAAGGTCAGGAACAGGAAGGATGGAAAATGAAGCCATACAGTTTGGTATGAGATAATGAAGTTGACCAGAAAAGAGGGAGAGTGAGGCTCTAGGAAAAACAAAAATGATAGTTGTGGCTGCCTCCAAATGGCATCCACAAAGCAATACCACGCCACTGTCCCCAGGAAGGTACAGAAAGCAGTGCCATTACGTGTTATATCTAATGCAGCTAATAACAGCAGGCTAAATTGCAAGAACAGCTTTTAAGAAAGCATCTGCCCACCCAAGGGAACCACTGCAGACTTACCCAAAGGCAACGAATCAAATATGAGGTAGCCACGGAAAAATGCAGTTACATATCAGTAACTGTACATACTGACTATCAGAATACCTCTTGTGGTTAAACATCCTTGAAATTTAAATCTCACTGTATCAGAAACCAAGGTACCAGGGCATTCTCCCAAATGCCAATACAAACAAATGGGCCAAAGCTGCAGAAGATCTGATTATCATAATAATACTTGCACTGTTGGCATCATAGGAGGAAGTACCTTTAAAGGAAGATCTGGCACACCATGACTTAAGACAGAAAAGGGGTCACCTGACCTCATGAATATGTCATCTGTTTCATAAGCGCTCATTTGAACTTCTTTAAAATCTGGTTTGCACAACCCACAAGACTGCTTCCCACCTTGGGCTGACCCACTCCAATCTCTCTCTGAAGTGCTTGATTTCCTTGGTTTTGCTTCTGTCCCTTTGCTAAAATCATGAGACCCACACACACACACACACACAACATCAACAACAATATGGACATTCCACATCCAACCTAGAACAGTTCCCATGGAATGATCCCAAGGGTTAGCTGCAATAAATATGAAGACAGATGCCCTTGACCACAAGGGTTGACTCATGGACATGATCCAAGTATGATCCACTTAAGACTCTTCTGTTAGTTATAAAAAAAAAATCAGTCCCATGATTCCTGGGATTATCTTCCACCAGGGACATGTAAATGTGGAGTTTTCAGTGGAATATTTGCTACAGAGGGAGAGGCAAACTAAGAGATGGTTGATAGAGGAGAATGAAGCGAAGAGGTTTAAACTGAACTGCTTAAATACACAGATCCCACGACCCCTGCTATTATGAGACAATCCATTCCAGTCTATCAGATTTGTTTGGGCTGGTTTTCCGTCACCTAAGACTGAGACCTCTGACTACCACATTGCTGAATCCTAGAACACAGTATGCCACATGGTATGTGTGTGGTGTGTGTCACTAGCATTCCTGGGGTCCAGATGAGACTTGACACCTTCCCAGAAGAATGTCTCCCTTCTCTCCTCATGGTTCCATCTGAAGTGTTTTCCACTCTTACTCAACATCCCGAGTTTCTCCACCGACTGCTTTCTATTGGACCCAATAGGACAGTGCAATACATGGTACTCTTGAACTGGGGCTATAGCTCAGTGGTTTAGGGCTTTCCTAGACTGCATGAAACTATGGGTATAATCTTCAGTATCATTAAATATCTATATATAATCCTTGGATTGTGCTTGGGAGAATGTATGATCCTCATAAACTACTGTGAAAAAGTTTCTTTGTAAAGGCACAAAGTCCTTTTGAATAAAGTGGGGTCATTCATTAAGCCATGACTCTTTTGCCTTCCATGTCTTCTCCCCTTCTTTTCCTCTCCAATACCTCCAACCTGAACCCACCCTACCAGCATAATCACACTCATTCCTCCATCTGGCCTTTTTGAAAGATTCCATCTGTCACTCTGTCACTAAATTAAGCTTTCAAAATTGCTACCTTCCAGCACACTCCTTTTCTAAGAAAAGAATCGAAAACATTATGGGAAGTTTTTCAAACAAAAAGCATTCCCTTCTTATTAATCTACTATTGCTCCCCAACTGATACCCCTGCATGTGTCCAGTGTTATCTTGGAGCCAAACACTCTCCTACTAAAATGCATGTTCTATGTCCTTGGGGCTACAAGACTTTGGTCAATTTATTTCATAACCATTCCAATTTCCTTCTGTCCTTTACTTCTTGCATTTTTTGTTGTGTCTAACATTTTTTAAGATTAGAATTATATGCCATGAAATTCACATGCTTAAACAGTATATTGTTCACTGGTTTTTAGTACATAAAATAATTCCTTGTTTTGGTTTGGTTTGCTTCTTTTGTTTGGCTGGTTGGTTTGGTCTTGGTTTTAGTAAATTGTACAATCATCACTACAATCCAGGTTTAGAATATTTTCATCAGCTTGAAACTGTCTCCTTGGGGGCTGGAGACATTGCTCACTGGTTAAGAGTACTTCTTGCTCCTCTGGAGGATTGGAGTTTAGGTCCCAGCATCCGTGCCGGATGACTCATACCTACCTGTAACTCCAGCTCCAGGACATCCAATGACCTCTTCTGTCTTCTTGGGTACCTGCATCCATGTGACGTTTGTGTGCATGGAAACACACACACACACACACACACACACACACACACAAATACAACCTTAAAATGAGTGGGGGATGGAGAGATGAGATGGCCCCATGGTTTAGCCTATGGTATACTCTTACAGAATACCTAGGTAGTTCCTAGCACTCATATCAGGCAGTTTACAGTCACCAATAACTCCACCTTCAGAAGGGTTCCCCAGAAGTTACCTCCGCTCACATGAACATACTTAAAATACACACACACACAGAGGTAAAAATAATAAAACTAAACAAAGGCCTATTCTTCGTGACCATGTGTAGTTGGCCTTGATGTCCACCTTGAGCACCACTGTGTGATGCCGCCCCCTTGTAGACGCTGCACGTTCCACATGTGGGCAATCCTAGAATACTTTGGTTTTATACATTCCACTTATTTGTCTTTATCTTTGGAACACACGGGCTCCATCACAGTGTCCTCTCTTCTTTGACCCTAGATAAATGCTACATTGACGTAGTGCCACCATGGTTGTTAAATGCCGTTGCCTTGAGGTGCAACCTAACACGTAGCACTTTTATAAATTTCCTTGAATCCCTTCTGATCTGTGGTTTTCATCTTCATTACTCGTACTCTCCAGGCAGACCTCTAGGCTTCAGCTCTCCCTCGGTCGCTTCGCACAAGCTATCTTATTTTTTTTCTGGTCACAAAAAAAGATGAAAAGACTTTATGAAAAGCATTGGACACGTTTGGCAAGAAAATAAATGTCCCTTGAAAATAAAATGATGGATAGGGTATGACTACTTACACTTCTCTTTACCAAAAACAATTACCAAGAGTCGCCCTTGGGTGGGAAAGAGGGAACTGGATGGGTAGCCTGCTGATTTCCACAGATTTTTATACCAGAGTAGCTAGCTGCTGGCTGATTTTTAAAAAGCCATCCTGAGTTTTAAAAAACCCACTGTCATCACAAGCTGATGTTTTCAGTAACTGAATCATTTAAGGACAGACTCGATGTCTACTAACTAACATTACTCCAATCATGGTATCTGGCTAGTATCTCACAGGGTACATGATGAAGACTACAAGTATTTGGGACCCTTGCCAGAGAAATCCCAGGATAGCCAAGAGTCAAGGAGTTAATGTTAGCTTCAATCACTAATTTCAGTTTACACATAAAGTCAAAAAAAAAAAAAAAGGAGAGAGAGAGAGGGAGATTTTTACACATCAGTTTGTCAAAAACACAAACAACAATGATGAGAATGTATCAGAGCCAGTGTGAAGTGAGTCTCCCATATGTACACAGAAATACGCCCCACTTGGTCTAGGCTACACCTCACTCACATTTGAGGGCAATCATACCTGTCACTTCTCCTTCTGCTGGCTACTATTTCTTTATATCCTCTGCAAATTACATCCCTGTTTGAGTTTATCTTATTATAAGGCATCTTTTGATAAATGCCTGCCGAGTACAGGCCTTGTTTTGAGAACTTTTGACAAAGCAGCAAGCAAAACAGAAGAAAACCCACCCTGCATCCTTGGGTCTTGCTGTCTGATGGATCACGTGTCACGGAGTTTTGCTGTTTCAGTGTGTGAATTCCAAATAGCATGGAGCCAAAAATCAATCCTGTTGTAGCTGCAATATCAAGATAATGAAGGAAGCATTGGTAAACGGAATGCCCACTGGTTGGATAAATGTGTCAGTAAGCCCCTCTTCACCCAGCACATCAGGGGCTGCCACAGGGACCGCCCCAATAGAAATATATATATATATATACCTAAGCCTCCTATCAAAGCGGCTTTATGCTTAGCTCTAAGGTTAGGTTAGCTAACTTCGCAAAGGTCACCGTGCTAATCAAAATGAAGTATCCTGTGCGGGGGAGACAGCTCACTAAGTAAAGACCCTTATCTCCAAATAAGATCACTGGAGTTTGATCCTTAAGACCCACATGGTAGAGAGAACAAACTCTCACAATTTCTCCTCTGAGGTCCACATACTTGAGCATGAGCAAACAATAAACACACACACACACACACACACACACACACACACACACAGATAGATGACTGGTAGATAGATAGATAGATAGATAGATAGATAGATAGATAGATAGATAATAAACAAAATACACTTTTTAAATTTTAAATAAAATATCAATAATTTAAATGCATTTATTTAATACAGAAATTATAATCCGTGTGTGTGTGTGTGTGTGTGTGTGTGTGTGTGTGTGTATGTCATTTAAAATATTTGGAAGTTCATTTCAGAAGTGACTGTTCATGATGAGAAAGAAAAAGATTGTAAGTACAGAAGCAAAAACAAAAGAACGACATAGTTGTTGTTTGTCTTTGAAAATTAAGCAGATGGTACCTAGAGTCATTCTTCATTATATGCTCTTAACCTTCCTGAAATGTGTAAGTGCTCCCAGTCCTAAGAATAATAAAAATAAAGGGGTACAGAACACCGAATGCATGAGTTAGCATTAACCTAAAACCATCAGAGTGATTCTATATTAACAATGAGCTTTGAGTATTGTATTAAAATGCTTACTAATTATGGCATAGCTGAGTCACAGTCTCGAATGTCCAAGGCCCCTCGAAGTGTAAGCGTCCCTCAGGTGTGTGGCGTCTCACAGGAAGCTGAGCTACAGACTTAGCTTAGGGAATGGGAATAAATTTTAAAAATCTGGTCCAGAACTGACTGCTCTCCTTGTCAAATTTTCTCTTCAAGATTTTATCCTGTTAATCCGTGTCACTGAGGACAGCGCAAGCTTTTGTTATATTTCCGGATCATCCCAGAAGACCCCATCGGTTATTATTTATCTGATCGAATGATGGGGAGGAAATCAGACTTCATTTGGAAAAAAAAAATGAGCTTTGCTGTGTTTCGTGAAGGCCTGTTAGAAATTCACACGAAGAGGTAGGTTAGAGGAGAAGAGGAGAGGGGAGAGGAAGGGTGTGAAGGGGAGGGAGGGAAGAGGAGGGGGAAGAGGAGAGGGGGGAAGTGTGTCCTCACACACGTGGGTGGGTAAGCATCTTCAGAAAGCCCCTCAGCAGCTCTGGAGTTGCTGCAGCCTGTACCATGGAAACAGTGGTTACCATGGAAAGCAAGCGCTATTGTGATGAGCTAAAGAAAAGCCTTATGTAAAATCATCTTCCCATGTAACCTTACACTTTCCAGCATTTATTTTTAAAAAAAAAAAATGACAGGATTAGAGCACAGTCCTCTGGGAAGTCTCAGGCCTCTTCAGTGATCTTCCACAACAATCTAGAAATCGAGATGATAAACTGCCGGGCCGCGCGTACCTTGCTAAAGGGCCTGACAGGCAGTTAGGTGGAGAAATTACCCCCATCGTTTATCTATGGACTACACAGCACACTATTAAATATTTTTCTGTTAAAACCTACAAAGTATTACAAATGAAGAGCAAACATGGCTAAAATTAACTTACAGCGGATGGTTCCCGACTTCCTGAAATCAGAATTGATGGGCTTCATCTGAGTTATCTGTTAATAGGCTTTCTTGGTGCCCTGTGTTGCCATAATCTCCAAAGCTCTGGACAAACCAGTACATTTGTTTATCTTTATCACTCTTTGCTTACTAAAGAAGTTGCTTTTATTAAAGAGATCAATCACCAGCCAGCTCACGGTTTAATAGCCTGTGTGTGCTGCATACAAGGTGGGGGAGCAAAAAAAAAAATAAGGATAAAGGGTAGGAGACCTGTTTTAAACAAGCCCCCCCCCCCAAGCACTGAAAAGGTAATAAAATAAGCTTTCACCATTATATATGATGTCGGACATATACAGGCACATACATATATATAAATCAGAGATAGAAACCTTGGTACCAACATGCTTAACACACAGCCTTTTTAAATGTGAACGTGGATTGTGCCTTCACCCAATTTTCCTCCTCCGATCGCTTTAATGAACAGTCGAGAGATGCAAAGTGAATAGACAGGAAGTACATTATGTGTCTCACACGTGCCTCTCTCTCACACACACATACTTGAATGGAAAAGCCAGATACGGGTGGGTACCTCACAGCCCAGCCATGAAGCCCGCGGCACGCCCAGGCTGAGGCTGGGTGGTTAGGCCCTTCTTCAGCTTGGCTCCCGAAACGCTCTCCTGTCCACAACCTCTCATTGCCAAAACACAACATCATATTTTTATCTCACCTTATGGGATTAAAAAAAAATATTGATTGAAAATTTCACTGGAAGCTTTTCTTTAAAAGACACTACTTTCTCCCAATCCCTTTCTTTCTACTCGGGTGCGAGTCAGCTATTTTTCTTGCCAAAATGCAGGAAAGCAATTAGGCTCAAGGGTTTTATAAGCTGTACCAGTTGAGGGCAAATCTATTGAACTCTGCTGAGAAATTCTTGTACATGCATTGTGAAATTTTTGATGGTTTTATCCTCTTTCTTGATAACGACTTAGTTTCAGAGACCTGTGCAACCTGCGTGCCTCCTGCCTTCCGAAGCAGGCCGTCCAATTAAAAGAGCCGCGTCGTTCAAGGGGAAAGCCGTGGATCGGCTCCGTAAACGGCCGCCGCTACAAGTACACACTGGGCAGGACTGGAGGTAACATGCAAAAGGCAGTCAGCAGAAGCAGCCCTGGGTAGCGGAAAAGGCCGAAGCGATGTGCGCCTCTCAGCTTCTCAGGTACCCGCAGGAGGAAGAAACAGATCAGCTGTCCCTGTCGCAGGTGATCACCATCACGTTTCAGAGAGAACATATGGCCGTGTTTAGAGCCATCAGTCAGCTTTTCACAGAGCTACGACACCACGTGTCCACCAACTAGCCTTCCTGATTGCGGCTAATTAGAGCAGAGATGAGAGGCGTTTTAAAAATAGTAATAAGGCATAGGGTTGCCTAAAGTCCCCAAGCCTAGTTTTCAATAATTTATTTTTTTTTTATTGCATATATATCTGTGAGATTCCCCTAGAACTGGAGTTACAGACACTTGTAAGCTGCCATGTGGGTGCTGGAAATTGAAGTTGGGCCCACCGGAACAGCAGTGTGCTGAACCGCTCCCCGTGCCCAAGCCTATTTTTAAGAGTAGGTAACAAGACTGAGTAATCTAATATTAGGACAAGTCAGAGGTGGGCATTTTGCACACGTCTTCTTATACAATTATTCTGCCAATGAAATAAAGAAGCGAAAATTACATGAATGCTAAGAAATGCAATTGGCATGATGAGAATCAGGCAGCGTGCTACCTGGGAAGCCTGTAGAGGTAAGAAATTATTTGAAAATCCCTAAAGCACCTTTTTGGGAGAAATATTCTAAGGCAAACTATCAGAACATCATAACGAATCACTGCACAGTGAACAGGCTCAGCTCAGTAAGTCATTCAGAGTCTTGAGTTCTGGGACACAGACCTGTAATCACAGCTACCAGAGACTGAAGCAGGAGGATTGCAAATTCAAAGCCAGACTGAACTGTAGGATGAATCTGAGGCCAGCCTGGGTAACTTAGTGAGACCCTCTCTCAAAAGGAAAGTAAAAAGGATATGTAGATATAACTTCACGGTAGAGTATGTGCCTTGTATGTGAGGCGGACAGTTCAGCGCTCGGTGCTGCAAAAATAAACCCAGACACAGGTCTGTTCTGCTTAATCGAATATGTGTTTTAGCCCAGCTTATGGCCCAACAGGATTCTTTTCCTTCTTTTTAATGCCTAAGTAAAATGCTTAGACTATCTTCTACAGTGTAGCAGAAGACCTGAGATTTCTAACAGTTCCCTTTCTGGGTTTGCGGAATTTCTTCCACAGGACTTTAGAAAAATAAATAATAAGAATAATTAGGGCTCAGCTGTAGATGAGCCTACAGAGAGTGCGCCGGGGCCTCCTCCAATTGGAACCTCAGTTTCCTGACCCCTCTTCCGTACAGTGTGCAGTGTTTGTCTCCAATGGGTGGCTCTCGGTGTGTGACTCTGTGTGTGTGTGTGTGTGTGTGTGTGTGTGTGTGTGTGTGCTTATTCTCCCTGGCAGACACTTCTTCCTTCGGGCTCTTTCCGAGTCTGAGGACCCGCGCATTGGTAATTGTGTCATTTTTCCCCCTCTATTTCGCTGCTTTGCTGAAG
Source organism: Apodemus agrarius (assembly GCA_964023405.1). Taxonomy (NCBI): domain Eukaryota; kingdom Metazoa; phylum Chordata; class Mammalia; order Rodentia; family Muridae; genus Apodemus; species Apodemus agrarius. Next base: position 40,939,824 of record OZ030007.1, on the reverse strand, counting down.
CCAGACTATAATGACATTAGATAGGTCGCATGATGGCCGTTTAATGGCCTGAACTCAATCCACAGGTACATCACTGTGGTCGCCTTGGGATCTGTTCTCATTGCAGAGGCCGAAAAGAAAATGCCAGCAGAGACACAATGGATGGCTCACTGAAGTGCCGGAGACAGCGCGCCTGTGAGCACAGAGGATGCTGACCCCGAGACCCTGTCAGCCAGCGGCTAGGTAGTTACTCTGCCGCCCCTCTCTCTGCTGCTACCCACGCTGACAACAGAGAGCCTTCCTCAACAGCATCCACTGCTCACAACCACACCCACCGTGAATACATGGGCACACACACACCGTTCACGGACAAAGCTCCGCTGATGGCTTATTGTCTCTAAGGAGAGGGAACATAAACTAAATTAAATTAAAATAAATTAAATAAAATGTCTTTTAAATTAAAAGAAGTATGCGCTGAGGTGCTAGGGATGTGGTTCAGCCAGTAAAGAACTTACTGTGATAACACGAGGACCTCGGTTTGGATGCCAAAATCCATGCAACCAAGCCAAACTTGGTGATACACTTTTAATCCTGACACTGCAGAGACAGAGACAGAGGGCGCCCTGGGACTCACCGGACAGACAGGGGAGCATGGCGGGCATCCTCCAGGCCAATGGAAGACTGTCTCAAAACCAACAAGGCAGGTGGCCGGCGTGCACAATGAAATTGTAAGTTTATGTGGCCTCAGCCAGGCATGTGTGCCCCTCCCCCATACAAACCTACACATAACACCAAAATAAACATGATGATTAAATTAAGGAATTCTCAAGGCATCTTGAAAAGAAAAAAAAAAGACCGTAAACTAAAGCATTAAGGTGTTTATTAAATGAGCTGCTGTTTATGGCTGATCTTGGTTATCAACTTGACATTTGGAATCAATGAAAAGCCAAGCAGCTGTTTATACTGTAAGGGATGTTCTTGACTGGACCATCTGAGGTTGGAAGGCCCGTATTAAATCTGGGTCAGAGCTTTTTGTGACAGCCCACATGAAAGAGCATGGAAGAAGGAAGCTCTTTGTCTCTTGCTTTGGCCTGCTTGCCCTCTCTCTGGCCGGCAAGGCCCTCTCTCCTGCTGCTGAGGCCCCTCTTCACTGTTATTAGAACCTTCTTCTTCAGGATTCCAACACAGAGCAAAACCGCCTCGCCTATCCAGCCTCGTGACTGAACAGCTACTGCATTCTTGGCCTTACCATAGGTAGACAACCACTGCTGGACTAGCCAGACTGTAGCTGATAAGCCTCTCTAATAAATCCTCTTTTAATATGTATATGTACATATATATACATTCGCATATGCAGATGTATCTATTCTCTCAGCTTGTTTCTTCTAGAGAATCCTGACTAATACGCCTACAGACTGGGTTGTCCACAGTTATGTACTAACTGTGTATCTCAGCCCTGGTTACCATTTCCATTTCTGAGGGAATTTCATAGCACGCCACTGTAGATTTAAAATATTATATACAACAATGTCATTGAATCAGAAGATAACACGTGTTTGTCTATCTATATCTGCATATGTTTTAGATTATAGGTAAATATATTTTATTAAATATAAAATACAGAAATCCGTGAATTTTTGTAGAAGGATGTCGTACAACTATCAGTAGATATTATTATTGTTACGTTAATTTTTTTGTGTGTGTGATTAACTCAAAAACAGTGGCCAGCAAGTTATAGCCTATTGACAAAATCTGGTCCACAAAAGACCAAATGAATCCTTTATATATTAGTCTGGGCTTTAGAAATCCAACATGAGTTGATTTAATGACAGAAACACTTCATAAATCTACTTTTTTTTTTAAAAAAATGATGTCATTTGATTCAAAAGGAACACTAGTTCCTGAAACAGGAGGCTCTGTGAGCTAGTCAGTGGAAATACTATAATTATATTTCCCTCTGGGAAGTTTGTATTGCACCTTTTTATGAAAAACTTTGAGAAGTCTTAAAGAGAGGAAACCTATGGAGATTTATTTCCCAGCCTTACTTGCCTAAGTCTCTCCTTTATCAAAATGTATTAACAAAAACAATCAGTCCACTGACTAAAACATTTGAACTGTGCTGTACCACTGAAGGCGCCCTCTGCCTTCAGTGGTACAGCACAGTTCAAATGTTTCGCTCCACAGCCCCCTGTGTTCAGCCCCGAGCTACAGCGATGGGCAATTGGGGACAGAATTCCTAGAGGTCTGTACATTTCCAAGATAAATAAGAAAGTCCTATGTTATCTCTGCATGACTGCATGTTCTAGATTGGATTCTAAATATTCCCTGAAGTCTCATTGAGTAAAGCACCGATTGCCAGCCTGCGGTGATGTTGGAAGGCAGTGGAATTTTTAAGAGCTGGGGTCCAAAGGGAGGAAGTTAGGTCATTGGGTTCTGTCCTTGGAAGGGGATGCCGAGGAACTGGTGTCTTCCTGAGTCACCTGTCTTTGCTTCTTAGGCAATGTGAGATGGTAACCTTGCTCTACCTACACCCTCCCCAATCACGCGCTGCCTCACATGGCCCCAAATAACAGCAGAATGACAGTTAACGAACTGAAACCAGGAAAAGGGGAGTCAAATGAAATCATTCTTCATTTAAGTTGTTTATCTTAGATCTTTTCTCATTGTACTAGAGTCTAGTACGATGTTCTAGTAACTAGATCATTACCTAACATATTGCTTTTCCCTTCACCTTTCCTCTTAGCTACAAGTCAGTATAATAGCTACTTTGTGATTATAGGGTCCAGGAATAATGGCTTTGCCTTTTTAGTACTGTAGGGGGAAAAGGTGGCAAAAATTTGGGATTTTCAATTGAACCACTAAGACAGCATGATTCTGACAGACTCTGAACTGTCCACTCTTGGATTTATTATTGCATTCAGTAAACAATTACTTTCTGTTTATGGCAAAGTAGTATTTAAGAAAGTACTTCCTGGACTTCAGGGAGTGTATAAGCATCTGGGGAATTTTTTTTTTTAATGGGAATTCTGGTTAAGAAGGTCTGGGCTGGGACCCGGGTTTCAAAGAGGTGAGTTGGACATTGAGAGGCAAAGCCAAGAACTTTCTGATACGCCAAACCAAACACTACCACACCCCACATAATCCTAGAAATTCCTCTCCTAGAGGACAAATTCTGTCCCTGTATATTATTCAACTCTTCTTAGATGTCAGAATCCAGGAAGAATAATATATTATGGATTTATGGGGCTCTCTGGGGGCCAGATTTTGCCAGGGACCCATAACTTGTTAACTACTATTTATGAGTTAATCACAACAAAAATTCCTTTTATTTGTCAAGAATCATTTTGAAGGCGGGTTTCGTTTGCTATGGCATTCAGATAGGGACCTCCTCCATACTCCGTCTTTCAAAGCATGCACTGGTCATAATGGCCTGAGGCTGTATCGAAGATACAGTAAACCATGCACCTAAAGAAGTGGCCGGCTCGGCACCTGATTCTGGACTCGGGTAGCACAAATGGGAATGATATGATTCGTGTAACATATCATATCATATGATGTTAAATTTCTTAAAGACTTTTCATCCAGTCTAAGGTGAAAATGAGCCAAAATATTCTCCAAGTCCTACAGAGAAGTAAGGGATTCATGGGATTGATCCAGAGTGTCCCGGTCTCAGGGCATAAGGCTGGAAAACAGCTCTCCTCTCTGTACAGAAAATACTGAGGAGAACATGGACCCCTCCAGAGCAGTGTGCCTTTCACTGGATAGCCGTAATCCAGCACTGGAAAAGGACGGAGTCTGCACTTCTCAACTTCCTACTGCCTAGTTTTAAGCAACAGCTTAAAATTGAAGATCGAAATTTTTAAAGCAATGGCCAAGTCAGCCATTTTGTTCTGATCATGATTCACATGGGTGTTGGCAAATCTCCCATTTCTGTGGACACACCGGTCCCATAAGATGGCCTTCTTGACCCTTTCATTAAAGTGTGGGACCTTCTGACCTACACGGGGTTTTGAAAGATATCCATGTCTTAACTTTTACCACCTTTCCATAATAAGAAAGACTTTGCATAGGATATATGAATTTGATGGAATATTTGATGCATTCTTTATGGTATAAATAAAAAAAACATAGTTTTAAAAACAAGTGGAAATTCGGGAAAGGGCAGGGAAAGCTCATGTGTCTACAAAGTTCTATTTGTTCCTTTGAAGTAATCAGTGCTAAAGAAAGAATACAAGCGTTAGATGTTGAACGCTGTCATCAAACAGATGCTAACTTTTATGCATTTAGACCTGCAAAAGAGGAGTTCAGAGGGCAGCCGGCAATGACCTTTCTCCTCTTCTCAACTGCACACCCACACCCAGGCTCTGCCAGGCAGCTCTTAGCACAAGTACTGTTCCTGCATTCTGTGGCTCTCAGCTCTCATGTGGATGACAGGGAGCCTCTAATTAGCCATTAGCCAATCTCATTTTGGATCTGTATAATAATCTTCATTCAAAGCTGAGGAACTGGGGTCAAATTTAAAAGGTGATGTCCTCGGGGCCGGAGAGCCAGACCATGGGATTTGAAAAAAAAAAATTATAGAAAAATTTAAAGCTTGGTCTGTCACGTCACTGATTTCAATGACATTTCTGCAAATTTCCATTTACATTCAAGTACTCTTTCATATGACATGAGGGCTAGCACTTACCCACACAGACAAAAATGACATAAGACAGGAAACCAATAGACATAGACTCTGAACTCAGCTTAGACCCCCAAGTGGAACACTGGCTCATCTCTTAGCTGTTGTGACTTCATCTTATCTTAATCTGCAATTTATAAATATGGGCTAGAATGATGGGACCTCTCCCACCAAAGGCACTCAATAGAAACTGAGATAATCTTCCATGGTAGGAACTTACATGGTGTTGTGAGTTGAGTTATGCCCCACCAAAGAATATATTAAAGTCCTAACACAGTAGTACCAATGCTCTTAATGCCCAGAGCCAATATTTATATTAGTCTTAGTCAGGGTTTCTATTCCTACACAAAGCATCATGACCAAGAAGCAAGTTGGGAAGAAAAGGGTTTATTCAGCTTATACTTCCACAGTACTCTTCATCACCAAAGGAAGTCAGGACAGGAACTCACACAGGGTGGGAACTTGGAGGAAGGAGTGGATGGAGAAGCCATGGAGGGATACTGCTTACTTGCTTGCTTCCCCTGGCTTGCTCAGCTTGCTTTACTATAGAACCCAAGACTACCAGCCCAGGGATGGCACCACTCACAATGGGCTGGGCCCTCCCCCCTTAATCACTAATTGAGAAAATGCCTTAAAGCTGCATTTCCTCAGCGGAGGCTCCTTTCTCTGTGATAACTCCAGCTTGTGTCAAGTTGACACACAAAACCAGCCAGTACAATATATAAGAAACAGCCATGATGGAGCAGAGATTGCTAAAGAAGATAAGGTGAGCAATGTGGCTGTAAGTCCAAGAATGCCACCAAACAGGGGTACCACCAGAAGCTAGGAAGAGTCAGAAAGCATTCCGACGAACCTCTTCAGGGCAAAGGTCTTGCTGACAGCTTTAGTTCAAGGCTGCTCAAGGTGTAAGCGTCCCTGCTTTGCTGTTCAAGGTGTAAGCGTCCCTGCTTTGTTACAGCAGCTCTTGGAACAGAATATTCCTGGTAAAAAGCTATTTTGCAGGTATAATTAAACATAGTGAGGTAGACAGATTATTCTTAACTATCTGGTAGGCTCAGAGTAGTCGTAGGTTCCTGTGAGAGGGCAAGGCAGGAGAATCAGTCTTAAAGGACAGGCAATTCAACAATGAGAACAGAAAGCCTGAGTCTAAGAGAAAATTTACCAGGTCCCCAACGATGTGTGAGCATTAGTTCTCAAGATGGAGGAAGCCACACACAGAGGGATGTCCTCGGTCTCTGGCATCTTGACAAGACAAAGAGACATACTGGCAATCAGAGCCCAGTGACTGCATGAATTTGCCAGTTCCTTGATTCAGGCCCAGGAAAACTGATTTGGGGCATTTTCGTTTAGGCAGGGGGAAATGTAACCCAGGCTAGCCTCAATTTCACTAGGTAGCCAAGGATGACTTTGAACTTCTCAATTTCCCCCCTGTCCTCTTCCCAAGAACTGGGATTGCAGATGTGTATCCCCACACCTGGCTTAGGATGGTCTGAGAATTAAGCTCAGGGCTTATGCCTGCCAGACACTCTACCAACAGTGACTGCCAGACACTGTACACACTGAGCTACAAATAGCCCCATTTTGAACCGAGGAGTTTGTAACCTTGATGATTTATCTCCATTGTCAATTTATCTGGCTCCAGAAAAGATTAATTGCTGGGCACACCTATGAAGGCTGTTCTTGATCCACTTCTTTGAACTGGACAGACCTACTCTAAATGCCTGTGGTGTCCAAATAAAGACAATCAGAAGAACAGCTCTGCTTTTTGCCTGCCTGCCTTCACAATGTGCTAGCAAGGACATGGACTCTGCTGCTGCGTTTGCCTCTGCTGCTTTCATTCTCTTGCTGACTGCAGAACCCAGCTTCTTCAGCCTTGCAATGGAGACTGAAGACAACAGACTCTCCTCCATGTCTTCTTTCCAGAATTCTCCAAGACTTCAGTCCTAGTCTAGGAATACTGGGACAGCCAGCATATATTAGGTATTCAATACCAAAACTTTCAGTTAGCGAATAAGTTAATGAATCAAATCATTTGACATGAACAAAAGCATGTGGACTGAGTTGTTCCCCTGCACTCTTTAGAGGTGATGATCTTCTGCTAACAATTACCTATACAAGGCATATATGACATAACATACAGCTTCCCATGGAGAGTCTTCACTAAATGCTTTGACTTTGATTTAAAAAAAAAAAAGTGACTGGCACTAAAGCAATGCCTCATAATTAAGAGTGCTTGCTGCCTTTGCAGAAGACCCAGGTTCAGCTCCCAGAACCAACATAGTGGCTCACAACTACCTGTAACTCCAGTTATAGGGAAACTGGTGCCCTCTTCTGGCCTCTGTGGGTACTGCATGAACATGGTGCACATATGGTTGGTTACACATTAAAAACAAACAAGTAAACAAAATAGAAAGAAGGAAGATGGTCATAGTTTTTGTTAACATCTGAGAAGATGAACTCTAAATTGAGGACCTCTACCTGATTTCCCTGCGGTCGTGTCTGCTAGATTTCTTGATTGCTGATTCACGTGGGCGGGCTCATGGCATTGTCACCCCTGAGCAGACAAACCTTGGTTGTATGAAAGACGGCAGGAAAAAAGCCAGAGGAAGCGAGCCAGCAGGAGTGTTCCTCTCTGGTCTTCGTTACAGACCTTGCCTCCGTTTTCCAATGCAGGCTTCCCTAGATAATAGACTGTAACCTATAAGCCAAATGGATACGTTCCCTCCTCCTTTATTTAATGTGTTTTTGTGGTTTTTTTGTTTGTTTGTTTGTTTTTTACTTATTCTGGATTTATTTATCTATGTATTTATACTTCAGCAAAAAATAACCAAAGTGAATCCTGGAAAAACCCCATGTTGCTGTTGGGATTTGACCATGGTTACAAAAAGCAGAAAGAAGAACTCAAGGTAAAGGAGTTCTTCCTTGGAGAATGCACCCCCAGAAACCCCCAGGTCCACCCACTGGGAACACAATTGAGCTCATAGGATGGGGCCAGGTCCCTTTAGGAGCAACTCTCTTTCTTTGCATCACTCTTTGTGACTAATTTGCAGCCCAGATGCTTTACACAGTAGGGCATTTCCTCTCTCAGGACTGGCCACAGATGTTCGGAGGATGATCCTTGCTCACAGAGTACCATCTGGCATTTAGCATCTTGCTGTGGCTGATTGCCTGATAGATCACCCCAATGTGAGGTGCAACAAAACACAGAAGCGGGAAGTGGCTCTGCCGCCCCAATGGTCCCAGTGAGAGTGGAGACAGATTGCGTTTGAACAGAGAGGAGAAGGGGAAGAAAGGGAGTTATAGTAAAACACGATCATGAAATTGATTTTCCATGAAACCAAACCTAAACAAGTATCAAAAAAGACGACAAGGAAGCCATTTGAGAGACACGGGAAACGTAATAGGCTTGTGTGGAAAACACTCCACTGTCTGGGGTGGTTGGTCCTAAAAACATCAAATATACCCTCGCAGATTGCAAATATACCCTACAGGTTTTGGGAGGAATGGGAGCCCCCAAAGGCAAAGGTACCTGCTGCATGTCAATATAGCTACATGCATGGAATATGACACTGGGATAGAGATGTAATCATGGACCCAATACTTAGTACTTAAATTGAGGATTACATCTGTAAAAATCGGGCTCATCGAGATAATCACAGCTTTCTGAAACAATACATGTCAAATACGTAGCATAGGGCCTGGGACAGAATTCCACCATTTTAAATGGTGAGTCTGCTTGATGGATGACCATGTTGTGGTGCATGACACTAAGCGTTTTGCTGACGCTGCTAAACTCAGTGCAGTAAAGGTGGTGCTGCATACAGAATTCCTGGGTCCCTATCACAGCTCTGCCACACACTCCCCGTGTAACCTTGGTGAACTTACTAACCATCTGAATGCCTTGGCTTCCTCGTTTTCATAGACCGTGGTCGGAATTATGCAAGTGGATGTGTTCACTGAGCTCAGAAACAGTGATCGGTGACAGACAAGCATTCATTGTCCCTAGAATCTTCGATCAGTATGGGAACAGAGGAACCGCTGACTTTGTGGCACCAAGACACAAGCCGGGAAAGAAAAACCATTCAAGGGTGAGCGCAGAGTAAGGATCATCCTTGATAAGGGTGTGTGTGCAGTTTCAACAGAGCTGGGGAAAGTGGTGTTCTCTGGACCAGTAGTATAAGTCTTATCGTTGTCAGTGTCCAAAACAGTAGTGAGCTCACTGACTTGCCCTTAGCAATCAGTGCATGAGAAATACCACAAGCCTGTGTTATAGCTGTTTGCCATAGCAACCTCAAGAAACTGACCGGAAAATGCTCATGTCTTAAGGGCATCCTACTCCTTAATGTCCTAGCATTATACGTCACTTTTCCTGGGAGAATGTGACACAGTGTCTCTTAACCCCAGCTAGGAGGCCAATCACAGACCAAAATAACAAAAAAAAAAAAAAAAAAAAATCCAAAGTTGTATTGGAATTACTCATAGGAGTACGGATGAAAGGCAGGGGCCATCACCAAAAGGCTTACCCCAACCCAAGTGACAGCTAGTAAAGCGGGAACCCTGCACCTCTCTATGCGACCTTCGAGAGGCTGGACACGTCAGTCAGTCTGCTCCAGGTAACTGGGCTGTTGAGAGTCTCTGTCAGGCAGCTGCACTGGTCAGATCTCTTCCCCCTAGCACTTGTTCCCTGGATTTACAAGGAGAGGACCTAATGAACCGTCTAAGTTCCAGCTTTTGCAAACATTTGAGGTTTATTTGCTAAGCCTCACGTGCCTCCACGCAGGGTGGAGTGTTTCAACTCAGAAGAAATTGCTCCCCAACACACAGGCGGAAAAGAACAGAGTCAGTCTCTCCTAATGGGTTATCAGAACCCTATCCGGTATAGATGGAGTTCATCAGGTTTCGGCGAGAACTTGAGTTGTTTGAAAGTAGGAGAGTGTGGGATGGCTAACATGGAGCATGGGTGCATCGGTGGAACCGTTCCCATGGCAACAGGGAGAAGCACTGGCTAACAGTAAGAGAGATTCAGGGAGCTACAACCTAAAGGGGAAGGGAAGGATGCCTGTCTTACTCATGGGCAGTAGAACAAGGCACACAGAAGGAAGAAAGACCTCTGTGACGACATAGAACCCATAAACTGATCACTGAGCTAAAACAACAGACACAATTGCCTCCGAACAAAATTCCTTTCTTTTCAGTTCCCGTTGTGAATGGTCCAATAATATTTTCTTGCATAAACGAGAACCGGTTTCTGATTCTGTCTTATATGTATTTTCTTTTTCTCTTGATCAAAGAAGCAGTGGTCATGGAACATGGCTGGGGACAGTACAGAGGTTAATAAAGATACTGTGAATAAAGAGGTCCTAAGGCAAACGAAAATGCTAACCCAGAAAAAGACACTTGGCTCATCACAAGAAAAACATTGACAGCAGAAGCCATGGAATGCAGCACTCCTTGTCCCAAGTGATTTATCTGTAAAGCAATGGCAACAACAATCATTTTAAATACTTTTACCATTAATTATGTGCTTGGGTGTGTGCATGTGACTACCATGGCTGTAGGGCCCAGAAGAAGGCATCAGAAGCCCTGAAGCTGGAGTTAAGTTGTTTGAAACCAAACCCAGTTCATCTGGAAGAGCATGGAAATACTCTTAGCCTCTGGAGCCATTCCTCCAGGCTCCATGATAGTTTAGACAATTGCAAGGGCCTAATGTTAATCAAGATAACAAACTGTGATCCCCCCCCTGAAAGAAACCAGTCTTTGTGGGGACATAGAGATTGTCCCAGGCTCCTAAGGGGGAAAAAAAAAAAACAAATAAATAGCTGTGGCACCTCTGAAGCAAGCTTAACATATAGAGCTCCCAGTAACGTTGAGGGTTCAGATAAACAATGGATAATTTTAGTGCCTTTCTCATGTAAAATTAGATGCATGCTTACACTAAGCATACTCTTTTAAAAAAACAAAAATCTGACATGCAAATTTAACTAGATATCTTTTATTCTACCCCTGGAAACTTTGCTGCAAGGGCTTAAGAGAAAGCTCAGAGAATGTGAGAGGGACCCAAAGGTGGGGCTTCATTAACTGCACAGCACATCTGTCCCCGAACAGGTGCTGTGAGTTGGCACAGTTCACAGCGGCAGACATTGAGGCCACACCTAGCCTACAGAGTCAGAAGCAGGAAATCATACATTTGAAGTAAGTTTAAGTTATTGTAAGATTTAAAGGCTTTTGTAAAGGGGGAAAATGGGGGAATGGGAGAGGGAGACAGAGAGGGAGAGGAGGGAGAAAGGATTGAAAATGGAAGGAAATAGAATTGTCCTACCTAAATAATAACAACAGAAACTGCTAATGCCTGGTGTCATACCAGGGAATTGAGAGAGACTTTGTAATTTCACTGTTTACATCTAGTGCTTGAATCCCCTCAAACCCCTGGCTAGATGTGTTAGCTATGTTGTAGAAAAATGTAGCACCATACATAAGTGTACACAAGACATTACTGTTGCCATGCTGTCGCTTGACCTAAGTTAAGTGTAATCTGACTTTGAGGCACTTGCCTATTGGCCTCATAGGAATTTTGCATCATTGTTACTAAGGGCCCCTTTCTTTTTCCAGGGTCACTTTTGTAAAGGGATGAGATCTGCTACAATCCAGTCTATCCAAGATCTCTCTTAACACCGGAGTTTCTCAAGCCACCAGTTGTATGATGTCATTCCTTCTGTGCCTTCATAGAACACAGTGACAAGATGAAAAACCTGCTTTTAAAGTTAAACCTTTTGGTATGTCTTCTGTCTTAAAGCTCGGCCAGGTGCTACCGTTATGACTCTAGTCCTGGGATAGCACAGACCTTCCTGTTTCTCAATCATTTCTCCTTCTTATAGTAACAAAAGCCAGGGGTAGAAAAGGAAGCCATCAAAAGAAAGAGATACATTAAATTTTTAATGTGGTAAATAATGTATATCGCTGTAAATCTGTCTTGTTAGAAAAAGTCTTTTAAACTTAAATGCAAGCCAGCAAGCCATTCTTTTATGGATCGACTCTGAGAGGTTTTAAAGCCAAATTCCTGTATGTTTGACTCAGTCATCTCAGCTGATCACTGAGGAAGGACTTCAGTGTATACTACATCATAAGTCAACACTGAAAGCACTTTAGTGAAGCAGGTGTTGGGGCTGCCCCGGTGCTGGGGAAGCGAGAGGCTTAGTAGGCTGTTGATGGCTGCCCTGTGGAAGACACGGTCCCATGGGCATTGGGTCATACTCTGGACCAAGTCATCTTGCAAATTAAAATCCTTCCAAGGTTTAAAGTCCTGGGGTTTGTCCCTTCTCCAAATCACACAGCACAAGTTTCTTCAGTCATCTCTCTCATGACTCAACTCTAAGTTCTCTCACAAAGGAATATCTTTTCTTGTGAGTTAAAAAATATGTATCACTTTTTTAACATCCTTATAATATAGAACCCAGAACTGATGCCCCAAATGTGCACATCTCTGGGTTGAAAATGGTGACATATCTGCCTTCACCTCCAATTCAACCCAATGCAATTAAGCTATAAAAGAAAAAAAAAAAAACCGTAAAGAACAATAGGGTCATGTGGTTTACAGGGAAATGGGTACAATTGGAGATAATTGTGAGTTAAGACAACCTTAAGGACAAATGATAATTTCTGTCATTTAAGGAATATGTTTGCCGATTTGCAATTTGTGAAGGACAATTTTGGGTGGTTTTGTTCTTGGTTAATTGTGTACTTTCCCACATGTATGCATCTATGTGTGCATACTTGCATGTATGTATGTGTGGTGGTCATTAGTCCCACAGGGATTTGTTACACAAGCATGAGACAAAATGACAGACCAATGGCAGGCCTAGGCTCACAAAACAGAGTTGACTGATGATCTCCATACATGTGCACATACAAACATGCACATATAGCTTCACAAAAACAAGTGGAAGCACACGTACACAAACACATACACACACACACAACTAAACAACGAAAAGAACAAAATTGTTGTTTGCAAATTATAATTAGGAAAACTCATAGATAGATAGATAGATAGATAGATAGATAGATAGATAGATAGATACTTAATTTATTGGGCTCTTTTTTTAAAAGATAAAAACTGTATCCAACCTACTTGAGGTAGGCTACAGATGACTGCTGCTCAGTTCCATTAGGACCTTTTACTCTTGGCTGTGGCTAGAAAAGAATTCAGGGTAAAGGGGCCTGTGGGAGTGTCTACCATTTACCCTCATGTTTTCATAAATGGAAGCAGTCAGGCAAAGAACACAGCTGTCACCATTTCTCCTAAACTGCATGAAGGGTGGGCACCATTTGAGCCAGGGCCAAGCTGACAGGCAGGTTGCCTCACAGAGCAGATCTAAATTTTGAACCGTTCCAGCAGGTTCAATGGTTTGCATATGTATAAAAGGAGATCTGAGATCACTCATCTGGTATGAGCCTTGGCTTTTGATCAATCCTAAAAACTAACCCACAAGATGCCTACTGTCCCCTAATATTTTAAATGGTTGCCAAGCCAAAGGAAATAGCAACGGACTAGATAGGATGAAAGATTCACCTGGACTGGAAATCTGAAAAGGTTTGTTTAATCCTCCTCCCCTGTGCATCTTTGCATTGCAGATTCCAGTTGGAGTGGAACCGCCGGCGTGCTCAGAGGGAAAGCTGTCCATGTAATGTGTCTTGGCCAATTGGAAATTGGCAGCACTCATGTTCTCATGAGAACAACTTCTTGCCAAGCTTCTAGGACATTTCCCAAGACTTAGAAGATTGCCCAATTGGATACCATCTCACTAAGCACACAAACTTTTCACTGCACGGGCCAGACTTTTCAGAACTCGGAATTGTTAGCAAGTGGAAATGACAACAAAGCTTCACTCTTGCCCACTCTGATTATTCTAAATGTCACCCACACGGTCCCCTTAAAAGACTAAGAAATAACAGAAATTCCCTGCAAGGTACAGCTAATTAGGAGAGACAGCAAAATTTAGAGGTTAAAAAACAAAACAGATAAAGGCGCTTTTTTACAGATTAAGCAAAAATCCAATTGTGGTCTTTACAAGAACTTAACCTTTTGCTCAGGACCAGTTCTAACGTCATTTGGTTTATCCAAAGAATTCTATTTATCCTGGGCACAGAAGAAAAGGTCAAGAGCTAGATTCCAAGGCTTTTGAAGAGAAAGATGTGTCTCTAAATTACTACATGAATTCAACCTTTTGGAAGAAACATTGCCATATTCGTTAAGAACCTTTTTCTAGGGGTTGGGGGCAGATTTCTGAATACTTGGTTGGTATTGCATGGTGAAAATTATGTGAGTGGCCGTTTCACTTGAACCCTTTTAAAATGATGGTGTTTGTTCATGTGTAATTAAAAAAATGCTTGAAAAATATTCTACAGTCTGAGATAGGGTCATTAGATAAAACTAGACTAATTATGATTTTACAAATATAATTGTGAATTAAATAAAGTATCAAAAACAAATCTGATCGCAGCTGTTTGGGAGAGTTTGTGGCTTGAAACTTCACTTATCATCACATAATATAATTAAGCAATTACCCAATGACAGCCGAGCGATGACTAGAGCAGTCAAAAGCTAAAGTCTTCAACTCTAAGAAAAGTCACTGACAGTTCACAATATACCAAAGAGAGTAAAGGTGCAGGGTGGGGTTTTTTTGTTTGTTTGTTTTGTTTTTTGTTTTGTTTTGGTTTTTGGATTTTTGGTTTTATCCTGGCATTCTGGTCATCCTGAATGTTGGGGCATTTCCTGACATTCCTGGCATAGCTTTTAGCCATGTGGTACCTAGACCCATAGTCAATTTATGTAATTATTAGGCACCCCTGCTACAGCATCACAGCTCAGAGCATCATGCAAGTTGATGAAAATGGTCTGCTAGGGAACTGGAGAGATGGCTCAGCAGTTAAGAGCATTGGCTGCTCCTGAGTTCAATTCCCAGCAACCACAGGGTAGCTCACAACCACCTGTAATGTATGATGTCCTCTTCTGGTAGGTCTGAAGACAGTGATAGTGTATTTACATATATAGAATAATTTTTTTTTTAATCTTGAAAAACAAAGAAAATGGTCTTATATAGTTATTTATTCTTAGACCAAAGAAAATTTTTCATTATAAACTATGGGTACATTTACTTTAATACCAAGGTAATTATAAATTATGATGGTTACTTTAGCTTTTAATGGAGGATGAATTCCGCAAAAGCGGAATGACCAAGATCCATGACTTCAGTATGTGGTTCTATCTGGATCCTTTCCAAAGGAATTAATGTGTATAAACCCCTTAGGTAAATGGCAAGAGACAGAAGAAAACAAAAGAACAAACAAAAAGAAGAAACAAAAGACCTATTTTACCAATAGGGGTCCTAAGATGCATAAATACCAACAGTTCTATGTTCTTCACTTCTGTGATGATCTTAAACGTCAACTTGGGGGTAGTAGAGAGGCACCTAGAAGATCAGTTTACCACGTCTTCATGACAGCATCTCCAGAGATGATTAGATGTTACTCTGTCAGTGGTTTAGCCAATCGATGGCTTCAAAACTCTATTGAGAAGTCTAACAGTGGAACATAGGGACTTTGTGTACTAGGGAATGTCGTTCTGCATTTCTTGCTGCTGGGATGTCAGAGGGCCAATACGTGACTCAGGAAAGGTGAAAACGCAGTCATTAGGCTTCATTTCTTCCTAGCTGTCGAGGTACAGGGCTACCGACGTGCCACTCAGGGAAGGCAAAACACAGACCCAGCCCAGGTTTCTCTGATTGAGAAAACAGCAGGGTCTAGGGCAGATGTTGTGATTCTCAAACTCCCGAGTACCCAGACACTGTTAGGGACCTCAAAGAGTTGAGAACTATGGTGTACCTCCTGTGTACCTAAATGCTGCTAGGCACCTCGAGGAGTTTGGAACGGGAGTCTGCTGGCCTGAGATAAGCCCAGGACAGGGGTGGAATCTGACTTAGCTCAGAGTGAATGCCAAAGCACCGAGGAGGTGGAAGAGAGGCCTTCTATGAGAAACTTAGGCATGGCTCTGAATGACAAAGCCACTCACCCACCTACCCACAATGCATGCTGCAGTCATTGACTAAGAAGACAGTGCTTGCTTCTCCAAACTGTTTTATTCATGGAGAATGAGGACGCTTATGTCTTACTCAGGGTGAATGAAGGATTAAACACCTTTTGCAGGAAGGACTGCCCAGGAAGGGAAGCTCATTGGCTACATATTCAGGGCATATCTAGATACCTCATCAGCAAGGAGAACGCTAGGTGTTTATGCTACCTTACCATTCTCATGGTCCTCTTAGTGGGATGTCCTGGTCACCTGCTCCCAGACAGGAACCTAGTCGAGAGCTGGATCAAACTCCTACCATTCTCAATTAGGAGATTGATCGGGGTTCTGAACTTGCTACAACCCTATCAGTTTTTCTGTCTGGTGGCCCAGTCCACTGCCCTGCAAGGGAATATCCTTGAAAAGTATGACCAGGCATTTTATGTTATGACGTTTTGCATCCAGTCACCATCCAGACTCCCGTTCCAAACTCCTCGAGGTGTCTAGCAGCATTTAGGTACACAGGAGGTACACCATAGTTCTCAACTCTTTGAGGTCCCTAACAGTGTCTGGGTACTCGGGAGTTTGAGAATCACAACATCTGTTCTCTCTCCCTTCCTGCTGCTGTGATGGCTTGCCTTACTATAGTGACAGGGCCAAAGACCTATGAACAGTGCAGAGTCTACAATGACCCTCTACAGTGCAGAGTCATGTTCTCAAATCAGTCTTCACCCCTTGAATCTTTCTCTCAGGTGTTTGTCACAATAGAAAACTTTCTAACACAACCACCGTGTCCCTGAGTCAGGCATGGTATGTGGCTCATTATGAACATACGGTATTTGAGAATAAATAAATGATTCTAAGGCGTGGTATGGAAGCTACTAGAAATCAATAAGAATGTGAGTGCCCTCTGAGCAGTTCTTTGCTCGTTTTTGTAACAAATGCTAGCTGTCCTGGCTTCTCAATGGTATGTTTACTTGTACGCCATCTCTTTCAAGTCTGGCTGTGACTGAAGATAAACCTACATATAGGTATCCTGGGTGGTGAACATGAGAGGCTCACGGTTCTTCCATTTACCAGCTCCGGAACTTTTTGAGAAAGTCTTCTTTTTCTTAAACATCAGTGTAGAGAGGTATCTGCCTGTATATCAAGTGTAATATATATTACCTGTTAAACACAATGACTGCTATATGACTATGTCCTTGAGTAATAATGTTCTGTTGTGTCAGCTCCATATAAACATACTTAATATTGCCTTTCACTGATGCTCGATTAAAGACACGGCTAAATTAAAGAGTGAAGATGAACGGAAGTTGGACAGCTGCTCGGTGACTCAGTGGACAGTTGTCTTTTTTCTATCATTGGAAAGATAAAGGGATGGAGATGAAGTGTGGATTGTGGTTGGTAGGAGTTCGGCAGAAGAGCCGTTTGGGAAGAGAATCTGAGAGACAGGAGGAGGCTGTAAGAAAACCAAGATGGCTACACAAGCAACCATGCTGTCTCTATCAAACTGCCTCCAGAGGCAGGCGAGTCCTCAGTGCTCCGGTTCAAATAACATATCGGAGATGTATGCTAAGTCTCTCGCAGGCAATTTGCACAGTTATATGAATACACTAGGACAAGGTATAGTGCACACCCCGCCTAAGTCACATCTTGACAAGATAGATTAGATCATTCTAGTAAGATGGTATTCCACTTAAACCATGCTCAGGTCAAATCATAAAATTTTCCTTTTAACAGTTTTGGATTGTAGTCCATCAAAGGCAGCTGAAATTACAGAAAGCCAAATCACAGATTACTAGGGGTAGGGCGTGCCCCTAGTCAGTGAAGCGTCAACTTTGCAAGAATAAAGATCTGAGTTCAATCCCCAGAACCAACATAAACATGGTAGGTGTGGCTATAGGTGTTTGTAACCACAGCCTCAGGGAGGACTAGACAGGAAGACCCTTGGCACCAGGTGAACAGTTAGTCTAGTCCAACTGGTGAGCTCCAAACCAATGAGAACCTCTACCTCAAAGGAGGTGACCTCCAGGCGCGCGCACACACACACACACACACACACAATCACATCAACCAACAGACACAGAGAGAGACTTCTGTACTTTCTAGGGAGACCTGAGACAACAACCAAGGAGCAAAGACACCCACAAAGAATGCCACCAGGTGAAGGAAAGCACAATGGATAAAGGGCAAGTAAGCAATCAGAACCAAGGGGATGCTGTGAAGGTGCAGGAAAAGCAGGGGATTGTCTGCTGATCTACATCCTCCCCAGGGCCTTACTTCGGTGACATTCTTCAATAATCAATAATTTTTTATAATATGCGAAGCAGTCTCCTCACTCGCTGTAGAAAGCACAAGGAGGTGAATTAGCTTCCAGTCTTTATTTGGTCACATGTGGTCTATGAGTAAGAAAAAGAGTACCAGTGAGCTCAGGACAGGGCCATACTGGGGAGAACGTTCGTTTTCGACTCTTCAATAGCACGTGCATCAAACACCATGTTACCTGATGTCAGAGCAATAACAATGAGAGAGGAACACCTACTTAGAGAAGAAATCAATGATTATTCACATTGCGGAAAGTTGACTTTGACTGCCAGCTAATAAAGATGAAAAGTTCCAAGGAATGTCATTAATCTTCTACTGAGCTCTGAATGATCAAACAATTGTCTCCCATCTCCCAGTTTCCCAGGGTGCATACCATCCAAATCTCAAACATTCATCAGCTTATGAACAATGTGCTTTCTATTTTTTTAACCATATTAGGGGGCCATACTAGTGTATGCATGTGGAAAGACATAATGGGAGCCATGTCTTTCCTTCTACCAACTGAATCCCGGGGAGCAGATACAGGTCTTGAGGTTTGACATCAAGGACCTTGTTGCTGAGCCATGTCTCTGGTCCCTAAAATTTCATTAAAACTCTATGTATTACGTTCTATTTGTTTCTTAGTATGAAGTTTTGCTGGAAACTTCCTTAAACTGTTGTGGGGGAATGTTCCCAGGTGCTAAGGGATTTACAAGTACATTACATGCAGGTGTTCCGAAACACTGCTGTATAAATGGCCTGGTATATTTAAATTAACACAGTGCCACACAGTGTCTACCAGTCCCCTGCCTCGCATGTTCCTGCACCATCCTCTATTTAAACAGGTGCTATTTATACTCATTATATAATAAGCAAAAGGAGTAATGTGGTAAGTCATGCCTTGCTGAATTTTAAATTCTCCAGTTAATGTCTGAAATTAAGGTAAATTTATTCATTTTAGAAATGGTGCTATAGTTATTATGTGCCCATTTGACCCTTTAAATTAAACTAATTAAGTGTAACTATCTGCATTATTATTTCCTGTGATGGATGGGTGATTGGATTTTATCAGATTCTTCCCTAACTGTCCAATCATGCCTGTACCTATTCACTGCACGTCATGGTTTGTCTCCTTCGTTGCACATTCTGTGGCCTTTCTCATGTGCTAATAGTGGCAATCTCTCTCCAAAACACAGATGGGGAAATGGTTGTCATTAACCCAGCAATATTTCTACTTTGGTAAATTCATAAACTGTCTTGCTTTTTTTTTTTATACTCATTCAAGTCATCTAGATGAATTGGGCTTAGTCTAGTCATTTCCTTGAAATTTTCCTCTCGATCTTCAAAGTTAAAGGCTTTAGACCTTCAACAATTAGGAGACCAGACTGCCCTTTCAGAAGATCCGATTTCAATTCCCAACACCCACATGGCAATTCATATCTGCCTGTAACTCCAGTCTCAGGGGATCCGACGCCCTCTTCTGGCCTCTAAGAGCAGTAGGTACACGTGTGGTGCACAAACATCTATGCAAGAAACACATCCTTACACATATTTTTTTCTCAAAAATAAAGACATCTCATAATTGTTCTAAATTTATTTTTTAAGACTGTGTATCTTAGAAGCACGGTCTTCCCATGTCTGTCACTCTGTTTTCAAATAGGGAATTCCAATTCTTCTTGGCTAATACCTAACCAAGTTACCCTGCTTGATATTGTCCCTTCAAAGATGCATATAGAATTCCAGAAAATAGAGATTGAACACCAGCATCAGTAGTTACATCAGAATATTTCATTCACTTTCCCTACTCACTGAATCCCATCTGACCTTCTCTTCCAGCTGTCAATTTCTGTGAATCCTCCCTTTCACCCTTCTCCAGATTTTCTCTCACACACGGTCATAGCCAGTCCTTCTCTTGGTGTATACCTTGCCCTAAGCAACTTCCGTTATTTTCTCAGCTCTCTGTGATATATTTGGAATAGCTCTCTGTGTTTAGGATAATCTCCTACCCTGAATATGCACTGTCTTGTGAACCTTCTGAAAGCTCATTCCCACTGGGGGTCTCCTTATGTTAATTTCCCTGGCAGGCACCAAGCCCCATTCCTAGGACTGCTGTCCTGGCCAACTCCGAGTGCCAGCACTTTAAGAGAGAGATGCCATTTCCATTTCTTCTAAAGCACTGTGTCTGACTCTCAAACTAATGTCCTCCATCAAAATAATATCCCTTAACTGGATGTCAGAGCCTATGGCCCAAGCCAGGGGCCCGATCTGCCAAGTCAGCTTCAATTGTTCCTTCCGGTAAATTTCTTTCCAAGTTTTCTAGAAGTTCTAGGGCTAAAAGCCCCCAGAAGGTGAAAAAGAAAGAGAGATATTTCTTCTAATAAAAGGATGAGAAAAGCCGATGTACATTTGTCCTGTGGGTCATCTTGTGCTAGCAGCAAAAAAGAGCTGACTATTCTTAAGATAGAGAAATGAAAAGAGGGGTGATTTAATAAAAAGTTCTGAGGCTTTGCTGGCCTTATCTCCCATCTCTTCCACTTTTAGAGATATTTTTTAAGGGAATTCACACAATGGTAACAATCTGTCATCAGCTTGGTCCTCTGAAAACTCAAGCTATCCTAAAAGACTTTGGTGAGGCTTCTTCATAAGAGGAGCCAAGACTTGGAATGAATAGGTGAGTCTCTCTGTGCACTGTGTAAAAAACTAAATGCAGTATTTTCATCTGATTTCATGTGTGTACATGCATGCAGATTGGCCTCAACCTAGTTTCCATTCCATTTACATTCAGAAAGAAAAGGGTCTCCATAATTCCAGGGGTTGTCTATAGTATTCTGTTTTTATGGAAACATTAGAGAGAACAGCCAATTACACGAGACTCCATTTCGTTTTGATTGCCTTAAAATACAAACTGCTGAGGTTTTATAGGCCTGTACTAAAGAAAGAAAAATACTTACCACCTAATTCCGGATATCTTGTAACTTATGAACCACTAGACATAAAATCATTGAGTCTCCAGGGCAAGAAAGAGCCTAACGTGGAAACAAGGGAATCAAGCTGATCGATAACGAAGAACGAAAATGAGAACTTTCATTCCTGAAAAGGCTTTTCTTATTTTTTTTACTTTTACAATATTTGCCCTTCTTATTTATTTCATTTTGCCATGTGCCTATGTGGTCAGAATCTATCTTGTGGCTTTCTTAACCCAACTACAGTTAAGATACATTATTTACCAAGCAATAGTAGAAACGTGATTTTTTAAAAAAAAAAAAAATTAAAACAATTACATTGTTCACTGGAACGAAAGTCACAAACTCATATGCCTTCCCAAGCCAAACAAATAGCCTGTTACCTTGTGTGGCTCCGAGGCATCGTTCATTCCTGCTACATTCCTCACCACGGTAGATGGGGAATAATAAATACACAAAGCTAGGAATGCCAGCGGCAGTGTGCAAGAAAAGCCAGTGTGTAAAGTGGCCCTGGACAAAATAATAAGTAACCGTGGGCCTCTCATCAAACTGGAGGGCACGAGACTCTCGCCAACAGAGCAGATTCATGCCTGCCTGGGCATTTTGCATTGCAGCTCCTACTGCTTATGACTAACCTCTTGGAGGAAATGAGGCAATATGTCTATGGATAGCTAAATTGTGTCTCCTGGCCAGGGTCTATGGCTCCGTTCATTCAGTGCATGCTTAATGTGCAGGAAGCTCAGGGATCAATCCCCAGGGCAGCAAAAACTGACTAGGCAGAGGGGCACATGCCTACAATCCAAATACTTGGGAGGTAGAGGTAAGGAGAATCAGAAGTTCTAGGTCATTCTTGACTACACAGTCAATTGAAGGCTAGCCTGGGCTAAATGAGACTGATCTTCAAAAACACAAAATAAAAACTGTCTCTTGTATTATTCAATTATTATATCCTACCATCACTCATTTATAAGATCTTTTCTTCTTTCTCAAATACCTGAGGTTAAGAGAAAACTTTTAAATGAAAAGATAGTAAGGCAGTGAGGCCCATTCTATGCCCAAAGTACTTGCATCGTTATGTTGTCTGTTATGATAAGAATCTATAACAAATCTCTGTTTCCACAGTAACATAATTTTTAGATCCAAATGCACTGTTTATTTAGCAAAAGGCATCTACTGCATCTTTGCATGTCTGCCTGTCTGCTCCTGCCATGAAGCTGTTTCTTTGAAATGCAATCAAGCACAGCACATGAACAGGCGCTCTACAAGAAGATAAGGCCCTTAGGTACAAAAGCTTAGAGTTTAGAGAAGCAGCCAGTGTGCATAGCATAGGACAACAGCAAAAGGTATGAGGAACTGCTGGCTGTACACGGTTGGGTAAGTAGGTTGGGACAGTACAAAGAAACAGCAGAGCCTTCAGAATAAAGAACAGCATTGAAAGCAGTCCTTAAAGCCAGCCGTAGCTACATGTGCCTGTAGCAGCAGCCGTGGGAGGCAGAGATAGGTAGATCTCTCTAGCCCAAGAGATCCTTGGCCAGCCAGCGCAGCTAGAAGGGTGAGCTTCCGGTTCAGTGAAAAAGCCTGTCTCAAAGGATGAGGATGGAGAGTGACAGAGGAAGATGCCTTACCTTACACACACACACACACACACACACACACACACACACACACACACAGAGAGAGAGAGAGAGAGAGAGAGAGAGAGAGAGAGAGAGAGAGAGATCCTTAAATATGTACCTGAACATAATAAAAACTAATAACAAAAGCCAAAACAGATAATCTTAGCCTGTTTGAGTTTCTCTAAGTGGCCTCTATAAATCATGTCTTTCCTCTGTTCTAAATCCTTAAAAAGCTCCACTCTCACATAGGAGAGCTCCAGGTCCTCGCGATGGCTGTCTAAGCGTTCATTCCTTCAGTTTCAACAAGGGGTAGCCCGTGGGTTCCCTGCAGTTCCTGTCTACAGGCTCTGTGTTTATCATCTCAGAGGTTTTCAACCCTGGAGACACAAGAGACTCCTTCTCATTCCCATGCCTACTCTTACATGCCCTCTTCCCACTGGGGTTGTACTAGCCACTCTGCCTAGTAATAAATAATTAGCAGATATTGCATGTATTTAGTATATTATATATGATATAATATATATTAATTAGTGTATATATACTATAATATAAAATAATATATAATATTGTCTTAGGGTTTTACTGCTGTCAACAGACATCATGACCAATGCAAGTCTTATAAAGGACATTTAATTGGGGCTGGCTTACAGGTCAGAGGTTCAGTCCATTATCATCAAGGCAGAGTCCAGGCGGGCATGGTGCAGCAGAGCTAAGAGTTCTACATCTTCATCTGAAGGCTGCTAGCCAAATACTCACTTCCAGGCAGCTGGGATTGAGCGCCTTAAACCCCACACCCACAATGACACACCTATTCCAACATGGCCACACCTCCAAATAGTGCCACTCCGTGAGTCAAGCATATACAAACCAAGACAAATATATATACTATATGTATACATATAGTGTAAGTATGTGTATAGTATACTATACTACATTTTCACTATAATCTTATTACCCCCAAGTCTCCTTTTCTTCTCCTTAAACTTCATTCCTATCATACATATGTTATGCTTAATCTTATACGTAATCTTGTTTAATCTCAGCTCCTTCTGTTACATAAGTTCCAAGAGACAGAGATGTCTATGGATTCTGTCCACTGCCACATCTGGGATACTCCCAGGCATGAGCGAATAGATAAGAGCCCGAAGCATCTGTGAACAATGAGACAGTACAGAATATACTGGAGATTGGTGAGTTGTTTCCAAGTGTACAGAGCAACCAACCTTCACTCAGAGTACACACTGGATCTTTGGGAGGCAAAGGTTACTCTGTCTTACAGGGGCAACCTCTGAAAATTGCCACAGCCACACTCAGTCCATCTGGATAATTCCATCTTGGTTTAGCCTGACATGATCTCCTCAGGACAACCTGGCAGTATGGTAAAAAGCAAAGCTGTTGGATGTAAAACATACCTCAGTCAAAAGTCCGCTTCTGATAGTTAATGTGAGTTTCAGGCTTAAAATGGAGGCTACAATTGACATGTTTATGGACCGTATGGATTGGTAATAATTATTAACTCTATATAAAGGATAGAGAATAGATGCTTATAGAAGCTTAATCACTTTGTTTTAAATTTCATTAGAAAAGACAAAGCACCACCAGTCTCCCAAACCAATCTGCTTACATTTTCTTAACTTATCCACCACACCACTTGCCAATGCTGTAAGTTAAAACTACTAACAAACACTGGGCTAACATGCTAAAATGTGCCAACTGTACAATTCATTTGTCCTGTGTCATTCCTTCTCCTATGATCCAGGTTTTTAAATTCCGCCCTTATTTTTTGATTTTTCCATCAATCTTTTCAGTTTGCTTCAGTTATCCCATGACTGAGGAAAAAAGGTGGGGAGGGGATTTGACTGAATTAAAAATGCATTTATTTCCTATTCTTTACTTCTGTACTGCTTCATTTAAGAAAAAGCACTTTGAATTTAATTGTGAAACCAAAGACACCGAGCGATCTCCCATTCTACTTCCAGTTGTCCATAACATTTTTACAATAGGCAAGATGGACACTTCAATGACTCTCAAATAGTTTAATCTCAAGGTCTCATTCCATTATTCAAATTCATTTAAGAGTCTCAAGATGACTTCATGTATATGGGCTGTTTCGATGAGTATTAAATGCATACGAATCACAACAAAACTCTCAAGCACACGCATTCCCAAGGACACATTCCACCCCCTGTGGGAGTGGTGACATCATCCTATGTTGTGTATAATCTGGAAACTTCTTCAGTGTGAGGGGAGAGTTTAGAGAGCAAGCAGCATTGTTTTGCAAATAGGAGTCACATTGTTCTGAATAAATGAATAGTAGGGGTCGAAGTGAAGATACCTCTCAAATAGCAAATATCATCCAAAGGTCTGAGGAACATTTTGGAGTTACTGGGCCACAATTTGAGAAATACTTACCTAATCTTTTTTTAAAGGACATAGGAAGCATTCTGCTTAAATGTGTTTTATTTATTTATTCATTTATTTATTGTTTTTTAAGACAGGGTTTCTCTGTGTAGTTCTGGCTGTTCTAGAATTCGCTCTGCAAACCAGGCTGGACTTGAACTCACAGAGATCTGCCTGTCTCTGCCTCCCAAGTGCTGGGATTAAAGATGTGTGTCATGTCTGCCCTGCCAGCCTAGTCTTTTCTTGATTAAAAATATATATATATTGCCCAAATTCTTAGTATTTTGAGAGTGTTTCTTTTCTTTCTTTCTTTCTTTCTTTCTTTCTTTCTTTCTTTCTTTCTTTCTTTCTTTTTTTCCCTCACATACAAAATCCTCTGTAGCCTGGCTATGTCTGTTTTATCTTTTATCCTGTTGCTATACCATCTGAAAGGTGTGGTTTTTGAGAGAGAGAAAGAGAAAGAGAGAGAGAGAGAGAGAGAGAGAGAGAGAGAGAGAGAGAGAGAGGACAAATGGGAAATATACTTAGGTAACTCTTATCTCCTCAGGCCCAGAAGCAGACATGTCCCAACCACTCACCCTTCCTTTCCTAGGAAGGGACACATGGTGCTAACTCACTGTAAAAGAAGATGGTAACAATGATATCTACCAGACTCACCCACTTTAAAATTTCTCAGGAAACTTCTAAACGCAGTATTTGGCATCAAAACATTTAAGTTCCACATGGACTGTGGAGCAGATCCTAATACTGTGGTGTTCTGTCTATCAGTGGGTAGAAGAGAAAGGCCAGACAAGTCAAGACCCAGTCAGTCCATTTGGAAGAAGATGGGAGTGGAAAGGGGATGCCTCTTAACAAGATTTTTACCTCCTAGAGCTTTTCTAACCTAATGATCCAGAAGTTCATTTATGGGTCGCAGTTTTCCTAAAAGTCTTACACATTACATATCATTATTCTACTAATGTTTAGGCAGAGAAAAATAAAGACAAGGCAAGATTTGTCAACTTGGTACAACCTGGAACTACCTGGAAAGATAGTCTTCATGTGAGATCATCTGCATTGGTTTGTCCTATGGGCATGTCTCTTGGGGATCTTCTTAAGTAATAGGTAAGGAAAAACTAGTCCAGTGTGAGTGGTGCCATTCCCTATGCTGGGCATCCTTAACAGTGAAAAAGTAAAGAAATCAGGCTGAGCAACCACCAAGTGAGCACCTGTGCAATTCATTTCTCTCCAGTCTCTACTGTGGACATGTGACAAGCAGCTTCAAGCTCCTGCTGTTTTGACTCCCCTGTAATAAATATCTGTATGTGGGATATAATAATGAACACTTTATTCCTCAAGTCTCTTTAAGTTGGAATTCCTTATCACAGCAGCAGAGATAAAGTTAGAACAAGGGTCTTGAAGATTAGCATGGGTGGTCTTAGATGAGCTAAGATCTGCTGAAATCACAACTGTGCCTTAGGATTTTTTGGGGGGAGGGGTTGGTTGGTTTTGGGTTTATTTTTGTTATTGTGGTGTTCTTCTTCCCCTTCTTCTTCTCCTCCTTCTTCTCCTTCTTTGTTTTTTGGGGTTGTGTGTGTGTGTGTGTGTGTGTGTGTGTGTGTGTGTGTCTTCTTGTCTGAGACAGACTCATATAGTCCAATCTGGCCTCAAGCTCTTGATCTTCTTGCCTCCGCCTCCCAGATTCTGTGATTACAGATGTGAACAGTGATGGCCAACTCAGAACTGCACCATCAGCCTTAGGGGAGGGCTTCCCTGGGATCTTCAGATAGCCTTTC
Source organism: Apodemus agrarius (assembly GCA_964023405.1). NCBI lineage: Eukaryota > Metazoa > Chordata > Mammalia > Rodentia > Muridae > Apodemus > Apodemus agrarius. Next base: position 40,913,041 of record OZ030007.1, on the reverse strand, counting down.
TTCCGGAAAGTCTTCACTAGCACAAAAATCTTTCAGAAGTTTTAAGTTGACCACTAAGGAGCATGTGACGTAATAGTCACCACCGACCAGTCTTCATATTCACCTGGTGAACAGACTGTGAAAAAAGACTTAGTGTCTTCACTGTTGTCCTTGATAAATCAGGCAAAAAAAAAAAAAATGCAAAATACATAGTACTGGATTCTCAGCATCTCTATAGCAAAAGGCTCTGCAGCCCTCCATGCCTGTGCCAGTTTCTGAGGTAAGAAGCCATTAGGTGTACAGAAGTGCAGCAATTACACAGACCATCGCCGGGAACTCGGAAGTGCCACAGACTATGACTGCAGCCTGAGCCAAGGTGTCTTCCATGAGCAAACTATGGTTTCTTTACAGCTAAAACAGAGAGAAAAATAGGGTTATTCAAATACCATAGTGAGGTGGTACACACGAGGTCCTTGGCAGACCAGGAGCCAGGTACCTGACCCAAGCCCACCTCCCCAAGCTGGCCGCATTGTACCACTATATTCCAAACACAGCCCTTGGACCTGCCCCAATACAACATGTGGGAAACTGCCACCTTTCACCAGAGTGCACCCCTTCCTAGGCATAAGAAAAGGACATTCCCAATTATCATCCAATATTAATGACTTATCTTATATAAAGTTTAATTCTTCCATTCTCTTCAAACAAATTGAAACATAACATCGAGACAATGTCTCATCCAAGGCAAGAACGCCTTACATTTAGGGTAATGAAGCTTCCGTTTGACTGGATTCTGCCGCCTGCTTCCTTCACGTCTGAAATAAGAGTGGGATCTGAACAACACGGTGCTTCAAAAATGCCAGAACGACAACGGCCAGAGAAAACTATCCCCAGAGCTTCCTGCAAGGCATGGTACTAATCTTAGCTGATGAAAGGAAACTTATCCAGAGTAAATACAACAATGAGAAGCCTTTAGAGCGAAGGTTCCCACAGATTATTTAAATGAATTAAAGCATTAGTGTAATGTGAATTAGTGAAAATGGGGAGATAGATAAGTAAACTAGACCAGGGCAAACCTAGACATGCAAGCCTAGATTCAGCTCACATTTTCAACGAACATTTTTGTTTGTTTGTTTGTTTTGTTTTTCGAGACAGGGTTTCTCTGTGTAGCCCTGGCTGTCCTGGAACTCACTCTGTAGACCAGGCTGGCCTTGAACTCAGAAATCCGCCTGCCTCTGCCTCCCAAGTGCTGGGATTACAGGCGTGTGCCACCACCGCCCAGCCAGAACATATTATTTTTTAATGAATAGTCAGCCAGTGGATGCTTCTACTTAAACAAGCTCCAGTCTCTGCACTAGGATGCTGTCTTAGTCAGGTTCCTATTGCTGGGAAGAGACACCATGACCATGGCAACTCTTATAAAGGGGCTGGCTGACAGTTTCAGAGATTCAGTCTATTATCATCATAGTGGAAAACATGGCAGCCTGTGGGCAAACATGGTGCTGGAGAAGGAGTTGAGAATTCTATGTTTTGATGTGAAGGCACCAGAAGGGGGAGACTGAATCACACTGGCCAGACTTGAGCATATATATGAGAACTCAAAGCCTGCCTATACAGTGACATACTTCCTCCAACAAGGCCACGCCTCCTAATAATGCCAAGTACTCCCTATGGGCCAAGCATTCAAACACATGAGTCCTCAGGGGGCCATAACTATCCAAACCAGCAAAGATGGGGAAGCAGAGACCTCCCTGTGTTCATGCAAAAGGAAGGAGAAGGAGAAACATCCCTGCTCCTACGTGCCACAGATAAGGTTCCGGTGTATGTTGGCCATCACAGGAATAGTAAAACATTCGCTGGCATCCAGTGGGTAGTATGTGTGTGCAGAGGGCTAACAGTGGACATCCCCCTGACTCAGCGCTTTCTGAGGCCCACAGGTGAGCTACAGAGGCAAACTAGCAGGCTCGCTCACCCACTCTGTTCATTTCGCTGGGGTTTCCCCAGGGGCCGAGGGAGCCTACCAAACTCAGGCACTCTTCTCTGTGACCTACTTTAGCACATTTTCATCACAGTTTAAAAATAAAAATTTCATGCTGCCTTGCCCCTTTTTAAATTCCTAGGAACCTAATAGTCTTCCATGAGGGTTGGAAAATAATTGCGAACCAGCCTGCACTACCTCCGTCCTCTCCCGCTTTGTGTTCTGCAGAGATTCTGCTACTCGGGACATTCTGAGGCGTACTGCTTTCCCGCACTGCTTATCCTCTTTGACTATTATTACTGTAAGTATCCTTTCTGCTGTTACCCTTGGCCCAAGCCCGGCTCATAAGACGGACCAGGCCTTCCTTCCTTTCCCGTAATTTCCTATTTGCTCTTTATCCCTGTTAAAAAGCCAGCCCACCTTTATTTCCTTTTGTCATCTTCCTTTCCTTCTGACAGACTTTCATTATTTTTTTCTTTTCTTATGTGACTTTGCCTCTTTACTAATAGCATCTATTTTATGGACCTTCCTGTACAAACTTTGTCCGGCCTGGCTCCATTCTCTGACACAGAAATTTTATGCAAACATCTTTTGCTATGATCCATGTTCCATTTTTATGTCTTTTGAAACATCACCCTGTCTCTCCTGATGTTTTTATTAGAAATTACGAGAGCATTGAGTCATTAAAATCTGTATCACTTAGCCGTGTCGCTTTACTGCCACCCTGTCAGCGACCTTTGGAATAACACCGTAATGGGAAATTACTCTTTCTCATGCATACAGTGAAAAAGAGGGAAGGGGAAAGTGACGGGAAGAGAAAACATGTGGAGCACAGAGGCAAACCACTGGGGTCTGCGAAAGTGTCAATCGATCTCTTTCTCCATTGTAAATGGCCAACTGAAATCATTCTGAGATCAGGCAGATATTCTGGGACCAAAAAAAGGAGGAAAAAAGAAGACAAGAAAGGACCGGAGGAAAGATAGAAAACTGCCCATTCCTTTTCCTCTTGATATCATCTTCTTCCTAAATTGTTTGTCAATTTATCCTCAGGTTTATTCATCCCTTCAGTAAATGTTTATAGTGTGTTTGCTGTGGACTGGCCAGAAAGCAGGCGCAGTCCTCATCTGCACAGAGCTGGGAGCCACAGTGATCTGGTGTCCATCCTGATACCTAACCATTCCCATTTCTTACAAGGAAAATGGTCCGACAAGGAGACAAGCTACACATCCTTGCCAGCTCAAGTGCTTTCTTGCACGGGGCATGAGGAGTCTGTGTTGGTGGAGCAAGAGGGCGCAACTTCCTGTCCTGCTGGATGGCTACCTCAGACGAGCCAGACACGCCTTTACAGCGGGTCTCAGAGTGTTTCTCTTGGTAGGGAAAGTGACTCTCCGATCCACCCAGTCAGCCAGCGGGGGCTTCTGGATCACATTTAGGAAGAGTGATGAGAGGGACATAGAGTCTTACAAAATAGCAAGAACAGGAATAGAGGTGACTAGAGGTGACCTTCGCTCTTAACAATTTTCTTTCCTCCCTGTTATATCCCAGATAGACGTAAACATATTTCAGGCTACGTGTTGGTTAGTTTTGCACTTAAGCTGTATTTCTTTGCATGAAACAAAACACGAAGGGAGCTGCATGCTCGGGGCTCCAGAATTGATCTGACTCCCATTCGAAGCGTGTGTGACTTTAAGGACGTCACTTGCTTCCCAGCTGGAGGAATAAGAACTGAGGTGATGTCAGAAGACTGAATAGGCATCTAGAGATGGCGACGAGAAACTGAAGATAATGGCCCAGCTCCCTCAGGCATGGGTGACGTGTCCAGGTACCAGCCTTTGCTAGTTCGCCTGTTGTCTGGGCTGCACAGGTTGCCAGTGGTTTTAATATCCTCCGTGCTGCTGATCATCCTTTCTGTAGCCATATAAGCAGAGCGAACTCTTTGGGTAATATATGGAGCTATATCTGAAATTAAAGTCAAAGATTATGATGGGTGGAAAAAAAATCTCATAAAGAGAATCCTTTACGCAGTCGTTACGGATTTCTGGCTGGGAAGTGCGTGTAGCACAATAGAAACATTTATCCCTGTGTTATTTCTGGAAGTCATTTGGATGTCAGGTTCAGGGCCAAAGAGACCACAACAGGGGATCATTTGGAACAGGCAGATGGAGTTCTGCCCAGAGCTGGGGAGGAATCCTACGGCGGGAAGGGTCTTGATTCCTTTGCTTTCAAGCCCTCTGGTGGAGAACAGAATCAGAACATAGAGAAGAAATCCCTGATGGGACTCCTAGCATAAATCAGACAGATCAGTAGTTTAGATTAGCTTATTTTCTGTTGCTAAAAACACGAGACGCGGAATGGGCAAGTTAGACAACGGAGAACGTATGTTTTGGCTCATGATGGTGGTCCAACACCAAACCAACACATCCCAGATCAAATTTTATCATATGGTTTAAAGTATCAAGTGCTATGGAAGAGACAGCGTGATTTCAAGAACAGACTAAAATTTAAAAAGGGTTAAACTGCCAAGTTTGAATTGTGCATAAGAAAGAATGAGCTGCATGTTCACCGGCCTCTTTTTCTTTCTCTTTTATTAGATATTTTCTTTATTTACATTCCAAATGTTATATCCCCTTTCCTCATTTCCCCTCCGAAAACCCCTATCCCATCCCCCCTTCCCCTGCTCACTCTCCCACCCACTCCTGCTTCCCTGTCCTGGCATTACATTACATTGGAGCATCAAGCCTTCACAGGACCAAGGGCCTCTCCTCTCATTGATGTCTGAAAAGGCCATCCTCTGCTACATATGCAGCTTGAGCCATGGGTCCCTCCATGTCTTTGGTTGGTGGTTTAGTCCCTGAGAGCTCTGGCAGTACTGGGTGGTTCATATTGTTGCTCCTCCTATGGGGCTGCAAACCTCTTCAGCTCCTTGGGTCCTTTTTCTAACTCCTCCATTGGGGACCCTGTGCTCAGTCCAATGGTTCACTGAGAGCACCCACCTCTATATTTGTCAGGCACTGGCAAAATCTCTCAGGAGACAGCTATATCAGGCTCCTGTCAGCACTTGTTGGCATCCACAATAGTGTCTGGGTTTGGTAACTGTATATGGGATGATCCCCAGGTGGGGCAGTCTCTGGATGGCCTTTCCTTCAGTCTCTGCTCCACACTTTGTCTCTGTATCTCCTCCCATGGGTATTTTGATCCCCCTTCTAAGAAAGACTGAAGTATCCACACTTTCCAACCTCTTTTTCAAGTCCAACATTCAGTTTAACATCAAGAAGTTCCCTTATTTATGCAATGGTATAAATAAATATTTATTTATTGATGCTGGGCTCCATGAAAAATCTGGCCTGAGATTTATAGTTCCAGCACAAACAGATGTTTTACAGTGAGCAATGGTGGTCTCCCAAACATCTATCGATTATTATCTTGTGATTCCTCAAAATTTTACATCCATAGACAACTCTGCCATTCATGGGAAGAAACTGTATGGGTCTACACTAGAAATTGAATATGTATCTGTGGTGATTTGAATAAGAGTGTCCACCACAGGTTCGTACGTTTAAATACTTAGCAAATGGTACTATTTGAGATGATTGGGAGGCGTGGCTTTGGTGGAGGAAGTATGCCGATGGGGATGGGCTTGGAAGTTTTCCAAAGCCCAGGTCAGGCCAGAATCTCTCTCTTCCTACTGCCTGTGGATCTGGATGTCAAACCTTCAGCTACTTTCCCGGCACCATGTCTGCCTGCCTGCCCCTGTGCTCCCGGTCATGATGAGAAGGGACAGAACCTCTAAAACTGTAAGCCAGCCCCAATGAAAAATGTTGTTCTTTATAAGAGTTGCCTTGGTCATGGTGTCTCTTCACAGCAATAGAAAATTAGCTAAGACAATATCTTAAGTTTAATGCCAATTGACAAGGTTTTGTTCACATGCTTGTCTTGTGTGTGTGTGTGTGTGTGTGTGTGTGTGCGCGCGTGCGCACGTGCACACACACGCAAGAGTATGTGCATGTGTGTTTGTGTACATGTGCATGTGTCTGTGTCAGCGTGTCTGTTGTGTCTGTATATAGGTATAGAGGGGCAGGGGATTAACATAGGCTTGTCTACCTCAATCTTATCAATAGATTATATATTACTGCAGACTATCTATTTGAATCCAGAGGTTACCAATTTGGCTAGCTCCAGGAGTCCCTTGTCTCTGTGCACAGTGGAATTTTGGGTAACCCACTATACAAGCCTGACAGTTGCATGGATGCTAGAAATATAATCTCTGGCATTCAGGGCAAGCAGTTTATCATCTGACCATCTCCCAGTCCCATAAGCCTATGTCTTGCCAGTATATAACCTTGACCCAATCAGAGTAATGGGGCATAAAATGCCATTCAGTAGGGACTCCTAGAAAAGATCATCCTCATTTTCTTATTTTTGTATGTCAGGCTAATGGGGTCTGAGTAACTTCTTTAGACATTTCACTGAAGATGACCTGAGGATTGTGTAGACACAGGGTCAGAGTGCAACAAATCCCAGAGGAACAAATCCACAGATAGAGCAAGCCATGTTGGACCATTCAGCTATGCAAGGCAATGAATAGAAATCATATTTAGAAATCACATTTTCTATTTCTTAAACAAAGGAGAGCTGTGGATGGGGAATCCAGCTCCTGGTCTCTTAGTCCTATAAAATATCCTGTCTTGGCAATCCTTCCCCAAAGTAAACCTGCCTTTATTAAAGTCAACTTGTACACCAAGTCAACATTTGTGTGTGTAAGTCACATAGAAGCAAGTTCTTAAATTTGGAGAGAGAGAGAGAGAGAGAGAGAGAGAGAGAGAGAGAGAGAGAGAGAGTTTCCAGAAAACTAAAAATAGTAGAGCGTATTGAATTAGAAATGAAAGGTGCAGATGTTAAGGCAGGCTCAGGGGCATCAATTCTAAGGTAATTTAGGGGAAAGAAATGACAGACGCTCTCAACCTCCAGCATAGTAAGCTGTTTCTTGATTTCATCTTAATGAAAGTAACAAGCATTCTCTTTCCTCTTCTGCAATACAGTCTATGGATTTTTCCATCCTCTCTTTTTTTTCTCTTCTACTCTTTGCATAGATTTTGTATTTTTGTTTTTAATAAAGGTAGAAGTGGTTTTTTTAGAATTTCTATTGCAACAGCAGGGCTTGAACTTCAGGTCAGCTGAAAGGAAGAGTGTGTGCCGTCTCCATGGAAACCATAGCAGTATAATGTCAGGTACTAAGAGACATCAAGAATGAAGGTATAAAAATCCCTGCATCATTTTAATAAACACATCCTACTTACCGTTATTTAACCATACTCTCCGTACATATGCTCCATGCCTTAATAACCACTCTTCATCAATTTCCTTTGACCGTGGCTAACCTTTCTCAGTTGGTCTTGATTATGCTGCTAAGTAAATAAAGATGAAAAGAATGCCCTTCATTAAAGTATTATAAATGCCTTATTATTCTGAAATCTCATTAGACATATATATGCCTTAATTAGAAAACAATACAGCAGGGGACTCCTTCATAACGGTTAACTTAAACCCACAGAGACCAGCAGATCAATTAAGAATCAGGGCTTGCATTTCGCTCATAATTCCTTATCTTATACTACAAGCTCCCTGTCTTCTTTGTGGTAGGGAAACAAATGGAATAAGATGAATTGTTTTACCCCAACCCCTGGTTACGAGTGCTAGTACCTTAAGCAATTGTTCCATCAGAAGTATATCTGTGGGAAAAAAAAGAATGAATGCCCCCACGTACTCTTGGTCTCCCAGGCATCAGCAGATGCACTCAAATGTTTGAAAACTGTTGTACAGAAATTGGCAGGAAGAGCTCAGGGGCAATACAGTGAAGCAAATGGCTATCAACGCCTATGCCTTCCTTGTCTTTCCACTCGGCATTTCCCCTCAACCAATGGGTCTCTTATATTGTCTTGTGATCTTCTTTCTATGCATCCACATCCCCTTTCATCAAGAAGGAAGGGTGAAGGAGGGAAGGAAGGAGAAGGAAAACAAAGAGAGTGGAGGTAAGGGTGGGGGGCAGGGATGAGGAAAGGACCCAAGTATGAGAGTTCTAGTAATCCCAGCACTTAGGAGACAGAGGTGTAGCATCACTGCAAGGACAAAGGCAGCCCAGTTCTACATTGTGTATTTCAGGCCAGACACAGTTAGTCAACATACCACACACAACACCACACACACACACACACACACACAGAGAGAGAGAGAGAGAGAGAGAGAGAGAGAGAGAGAGAGAGAGAGCACATATGCAGGCTTGTTGTTAAGTTACCAATGATTATAGAGCAAACAAAAGACTCAGGAACACAATCCCACCTCCTGGAGGAAACAGTTGCAAATGAAAAGACTGGTAATATCTGCACCATAGAGAGAATCTTCTAAAAATCTGATTATTAATTGCTTAGGACTTCAGAGTTGTAGAAAAATTAGAATGTTGAAAATCCTGGTGCTAGTGAGATGGCTCAGTGGTTAAGAGCACCAACTGCTCTTCCGAAGGTCCTGAGATTAAATCCCAGCAACCACATGCTGGCTTACAACCATCCATAATGAGATCTGACACCCTCTTCTGGAGTGTCTGAAGACACCTACAGTGTACTTATATATAATAGATAAATATACACATATATATAGATAGATATAGATATAGGTATAGGTATAGATATGGATATGGATATGGATATGGATATAGATATAGATATAGATATAGATATAGATATAGATATATAGATATAGACATAGATATAGACATAGATATAGATATATAATAAGAAAATCCAGAGCCTAACTACCTTTTATTTGGGGGCTATTTTTAGCCCTTTTCAAACCCATTCCTTGCTCACTTCTGTATCAGACCTAATACTTTTGAGAAACCTCTTAGAATGTATTAACAGACTGTGGTGGTAAGTGGGATGATTAGTATATATGACCTTGTTTCAGTGGGTGTGGCCTCATTGGAGGAAGGGTGTCACTGTGGGGATAGGTTCTAAGACCTTCCTCCTAACTGCCAGGAAGCCAGTCTTCTCTTATCGGCCTTCAGATGAAGATATAGAACTTTTAATTCCTCCTGAACCATGCCTGCCTGGACACTGTCATGTCCCTGCTTTGATAATGAAGTGAACTTCTGAACCCAGCCCCAAATAAATGTCGTCTTTATAAGGCTTGCCTTGGTTATAGTGTTTCTTCCCAGCAATGGAAACCCTAACTAAGACATAGATCCATTCACTTCCACAAACCAAAGTACTGAAAATGTTGCCAGGTAGCATCTGAGGTCTACATCTGAGGCCTCAGCTCTTCCCTACAACCACTGTCTACCTGATGTTTCCAGCAATGTATTTGAAAAGGATCTTGATTTATGACTTTCTTTATTGTTTATATTTAAAAAAAAAACTTCATCAAATTGTTTCCTCTTTGAACATGGTCACTTTTATTTGGCTACAAAATAAAATATCTCATCCTGTTTGAAAAGAGAGCTGCCTTTCTTATGCCAACACAGTCAGATACCAGGTAACATTTTTTTTCCTCACTTAGGCAACTCCTATACATCGTTCATTTAAATGTAATTGCTCCATATTTTTTTAAGTTTATATATGACATTACAAGAACATTAAGCAGGTTCTGGAGGGATGGCTCAGCAGGTAAAAGCACCGGTCACTCTTCCAGAGGACCCGAGTTGATTCCCAGCACCTATATGATGGCTTGTAACTATCTTTAACCTCAGTTCCAGGGGAATCCAATGCCCTCTTATGGTCTCTCTGAGTACCAGTCCTGCTTGTGATATACAGAACATCATGTAGGCAACATATCCATACACATAAAATTACTCTTTAGTTAAAAAAAATCCATAAACAACAAAGGCCTACTTAGATTCAAAAATTTCAACTGAAATCTCGTGAAATAATTTTCATGATTAAAAAAGAAGCAATAAACCTATGCTTCATAAAACCACCTAAATTCATATACATCTTATACATACACATCAATATACACATACATATTTCAGACAGAGATGTGGAATGTTGCATTTAATAATATAGAGGCTCTTGTATCATGACCAGTAAAAGCATAGGTCTGGTCTTTGGTTTTCAGTGTCATCTGATAGTTTACAATAACCCAAGTGACCCTTCTGCTCTAGTCAAAGACTCCTCTGTAGACAGAAGAATGGTAGCAACAGAATGAGGTCACCCTGCCTTGAGTAAAGAGAGATAAAGAGAGAGCCCTGGGGAAATGAGCCTGCATCTCTATGACAATATGTTTTAAGTGCTGAGGCTTCATTAGAGTTGACAGTCTCAGAGGACACTTGGATTTCTCTTATCCTCATCCCAATCTACTGCAAGCCAAACAAAGAGTTCAAGTACACACCTTACTAGTTCAAGGGCATTGCTTTGGGAGAAAAAGTTTCAATCTCATTGACTCCTGAGCATGTGAAGCAGGATGGGACATGTATCTTCTTCCTGATTGTGTCCTCAGAAAGCAGTGACATAGGAGCAAAGCTGTGTGGCTGTCTGCAGAGTTCAGTGTGGAAGGTCGTTTAGAGGGCATCGGGTGTCATTGAAGTCAAGACAGAATCTTCTGGCAATCATGTCTATATGCAGAGTACTAATGAAGCCTTTTGATGAGTCTTGCCTAAAATATAGTCTTACCTAGGACATACTCTACCCATTGCTATAGGACTTTAAGAATCAGCCCCACAAGCCTCAGCCATTCATTCATTTTCTGGCTGGCCTGGAATGAATTACTAGGCTTCTGAGAAAACCAGGAAACTATGATGTCTATTCATTAATTCATCGAGGACCAAAGAGGGGCAGAATTCAGGGAGCATGTATTTCAGTAGATAGGTATAAACAGGACTCACCCAAATATTCCCTAGTCCACAGTTGACGGGAGCCAGTGGGGACATAGAAGTCACAGCCTATGGAAGAAGCACATGCAGTCCCCCATGTTGTCTACCCTCCATCCTCCATTATCCAAGCCAACTCCCTCCCACATCCTTGAGTTTATACCAAACCGAACCACTTTGAAACCTCAAGAGGTTCACAGAAATAGTGTTCTCAAGATTAAGTTGGGGTTTTTTTCCCCCAAATGAGTATTTTTGAATCACAAATGTGTCTGTTCACTTCTGGACATAACTTGTTTTGCAGTGAACAAATGGAGACTTAATGAATAAAATCTTGTTCTAAGCATGGCTGTTATATTTGATCTTACAACTCAGATATTTTTTTTCTCCTCTTGCCTGCAAAATTTTCTGAATCCAAAATAATCTTACATGTTTCTGAACTAAGGATGGAAGAAGGCAAAATAAGTTTTACCATAAGTCCAAATTTAATGGAATTTGCCCTTCTGACCTTTAAAATATGAATGTAAAATTTGGCTTATCAGACTAAGTTATTATTTCTTATTCTCCATAGGCCTGTCTACACACTAGAGTCATCTTTGTGACTGCTCTTCCAAAGGGTTCTCGGAGGTCAACAAAACCTGAGATTACAAATAAAAAATTAATTTATGAAATCAAATAACAAGAAGCACCGGGGTCAGAAGAGTCTGCTTCTTCCTTCAGTGGTCAGGTCTCTCTGCGGGACAAATGACATGCAGAGCAATGGCTCCCTTTAATATTAATTCAGGGGTGCCTGTGTGTGTGTGTGTGTGTGTGTGTGTGTGTGTGTGTGTGTGTGTGCACTTACAGACACACGTGCATGCACACATGCATGAGGCCTTATTGAAAAAGAGATTTCAATTTACCTGAAAATTGTACTACACACAAAGCCTTCTATAAAATAAGACAGCATTTGCAAGTTGGTGAGAGTAAAAGGGGCTTGTCATTCTGTGCAGGAGAATGGCAAAAGAGAGGCGGCTGCCAGCTTTCATTAACAGTTTATCAGTATAGATATTAAACTGGAAGGCCTGGTGGCTGGGATCCTTCAAGTCAGTCGCCGGCGTTCCATCAAGATGAACGACTTTATTGTGGTTGCTCCACAAAATGCTTCTATCAGGATAAAAAAAAAAAAAAAAAAAAAAAAAAAAAAAAAGCAAGCTCCACAATGGAAACCTTACTGGAGACTCGATTCACAATGAGGGAAATCACTGCTGGGCTATGACAGCCCTTCTCTAGATGGACGATCTCCTCCATCCTTTCTCAGATCATAGCCACCTCCTGGCACTTGTTTTCAGTTCAGTGGATGTCCAGATTCTTCTTATGTACCATTAGTGATGACAACAGAAATGACAAGGAAAGTCTGCGCCCTTTGAATCAGCCCCGGGGCCTCCCTTGGCAGCATGTGAAATGGATGCAGTAACCCATGACGATCATATTTTGGTTTTCTCTAATGAGTGCGTTGTTTAATGATCCTCCTGTCACTACACAATTGGAACCCAAATAGAAAATTATACTTGTGAGGATTTTTCATCACCGTGAGTCATGACTAAGGAAAACAGGCTGAAAAGAGGAGTGGGCAAAGGATGGGGACACTCCATGACATGTCCTTGAGCCTCCCCAACATCTGAGGTCCTCACCAGCACCAGCAAACCCTCGGGGTCCTTCCAGGTCTCTGGCTGTACTCAGCACACAATGGGGCAAACATTATCCAAAATGGCACAATTTTGGCGTCAGGCATCATGCCAGAAGGCTCTCAATATTGTGACTCATAAGCCAGCTGTTATTTGTGGAACACTGAGTCAGTGGCAGAATCTCCACAAGCCTGTCTTTGAAATGCCTAACACCACCTCAACAGTTCCGATGTTGTTCTTGACTCTGTATTCATGTTTTCCTTGAAACTCAAAATTAGTGATTTTCGTTGATGTTGTTGTTGCTGCTGCTGCTACTGTTGTTGTTGTTGTCTTTGTTGTTGTTGTTAAAAAATTTAGAGAAGGGCTCAGTAAGTAAAGTGCTTGTCTTGCAAGCATGAGGACCTGGGTTCAGTTCCCAGAACCGACATAAATAAAGGCAAGTGTAGTGATAGGAGGCTTTCAATGATCATGCTGGGCGGGTATTAGCCTGGAGATCTCACATGCCCTCTGGCTAGCCAGACAAGCTTATTTGGTGAACTCCAGGCTAGTGAGAGATATTGTCTCAACCTCATGAGAGACGCCCCCCCCACCACACACACACACACACACACACACACACACACAACCTAATGTGGATAGAACCAAGGCACAGCTGATGTTGAATCTGGCCTTCATATGCACATACACACATGTGCATACATATGAACACACATGTGATTTAGGGGAAAATTGGGTTGGTGGCTTCAATATCAATTGCTGCAGGTTTCTGCCAAACACTGACTAGAAAGATTTCCACACTAAGCTTCTCTTTACTTATCCAAATAGAAGGATAACAAAATTGATTTTCAGCAACAAAAACCTATATTCAAAGTTCAAACCTGAGACAAAGCAGAAGGTGTCTGCCGCATCCATCTCGCTGGAACGATGTGCCTTGGAGGGCGGTGTGGACCTGGCTTCAGGCTGAGCCCTTCTCCCTGAGCAGCCTCCTGCTTTGTGAATGGTCATTGGCATGTCACATGGTGTTGTCACCCACTCTCAACAAGGTCTCCTGTCCCTGAAGACAATCCTACCTATTGCTCCTACTGGATAGTAAAATTTACCCAAGTCATTTCGACAGGAAAAAAAAATAGTGATACAAGACATTAAAATGCCAGTGTTCTCAGGGATTCAATGTACAAACTAATTTTGAAGTTATTTGACATGACCTATTTTTAAGTAAATATAGGAATATAGTATGTCCTATAGGATATATTCATAAGTATAACACTCATGTTCAAGCCTGGGGATTTTAGGTGTAGGATTAAACCTTAGAAGGAACACTCCTCCACTGCCGGTGGGATTGCAAGCTGGTACAACCACTCTGGAAATCAGTCTGGCAGTTCCTTAGAAAACTGGGCATGACACTTCTGGAGGATCCTGCTATACCACTCCTGGGCATATACCCAGAGGATTCCCCGGCATGCAATAAGGACACATGCTCCACTATGTTCATAGCAGCCTTATTTATAATAGCCAGAAGCTGGAAAGAACTCAGATGTCCATCAATAGAGGAATGGATAAAGAAAATGTGGTATATTTACACAATGGAGTACTACTCAGCAATTAAAAACAATGAATTCATGAAATTCTTAGGCAAATGGTTGGAACTGGAAAATATCCTAAGTGAGGTAACCCAATCACACAAGAACACACATGGAATGCAGTCACTGATAAGTAGATATTAGCCCAGAAGATCTGAGTACCCAAGACACAATTCCCATATCAAATGATTCCCAAGAAGAAGGAAGGAGAAGGCCCTGGTCCTGGAAAGGCTTGGCGCAGCAATGCAGGGGATTGCCAGGACAGAGAAGGGAGGGATTTGATGGGGAATGGGCAGACGGAAGAGGGCTTATGGGACTTATGGGGAGAGGGGAACCAGGAAAGGGGAAAGCATTTGGCATTTGGAATGTAAACAAAAAATATAAAAAAGAAAAAAAGAAGAAGTGTAGGCTTAACACTGCATGGCCATAGGTCACGCCAATGCCATTGTGACCCCAATTCAGTCCCCAGTAGCAAAAATAGACTTCTGAAGGAAATAGAGGTTAAGGTTGATGAGAGAAAGAATCTGTTTACTGGAGGCACTGATAAGACCAGGGCTAGCTATGAGCAGGCTGTCCTTTTCAGCCTCTCTCCTTCTGAACATTTCTTCCAAGGATGAGTGTGGAGGAGAGGGCTGAGAGTGGTTGGGAGGCCTGGCTGTGTTTAAAGTAGCCATATTTGCACTGGCATATATAAAGCAAGAAAAGAAAATTGTTAGCCAAAGCATTGAGACTAAGTGAAGTAACAAACAGTAGGAGCTTGTCCCTAAATGGGACATCTTGTCATTCGGGATTTCGGTCAGTGGTAGAGCTCTGGCATAGGGACACAACATTACAACAACAACAATAAACCGGACAGGGCTTCTTTGCCATCCACGCCCTCCTACTTCAACAAGATTCAGGGAACATCATGGAAGAGGATGAGGAACGATGTAAGAGCTGGAGAACAAAGAGAAATGCTGCTCAGTGCTGTCCTCCAGACACAACAACCTGAGCTCCTGCACAGCTTAAGAAGGAGTCCTCGAGGCCACACCCATTCCTGGGGAGCTATTGGCAGTTGACAGTTGCTGAGAAAGGTAGAGCTATTCTTCTTCAACAGTGTGGCCACTGGAACGTTATCCATGCTCCGGTGGATGGCCCACGCCCGTGCACATATGGGAAGCATTGATTGAACCTAAAGTGTTATTTTTACATGGGACGAGATCCTGAAGTTCTAAAGAGGAAAAGTCGTTGGGGGCAGGGGGTTAGGGTGGGGGAGGCGTATCCATGGTGAAGTTGAAAGGGAAAGATGGGAAGGAGTCATAAACACATTTCAATTATATATATATGAAATACTCAAATAGTAATATTTTTTTAAAATATTGCCCTATATAACACCCTATAGGTGTCAGAATTAGGAGGCCAGAGAGGCTGTCTCGAGGCCTTCTGGGATCCCTGTCATTTGAATGTGTGTCTCACACTGTACAATCACAGCATCTCCATCACCTCCCTCCATGCACACTAATCCCTCTAGCAATGTGGCACCCTGGAGGTTAACGAAATGGACAGAGTAGCCCTGACTCCTCCCTTGCGAGTACCTTGCATTGCTCAGCTAATGTTCTACATTCTGCTAATACGAATGACAACTGAGGAATTTCCCAGTGCCTAGGAAGGCAGAGGATATCATCAAACATCCCAACAGCTCCCCATTCTCCACCCCCAGTCGGTGCCTCTATCATTGTAGAAATAGCCTCATTTTTTAACAGAATTATGACAAACACCACAATAGCCTCATTTTACAGCAGCACTAAAGTACATTTTTAAGATGCATTTCATATCAAAGCCACTCTAATTTCAGCCTTTTGGAGTCTTTATTCTCCTTCTCTCAAGAAGCAGGCTATGTTTCTGAAAGCCACTGGGAGAGCAGAGGAATACAGGCAGCATCTGCCTGGGACAAGACTCTGCCTCGCAAGTCTTTAGCGATTCACAGGTTGTAAATGTACTTGATGGTGTAGCTGTGCTTTTATACCAGGAGTTCTGAAAAGGCTAGCCATTTGCAACTTTCAAATGGTTGGTGGTTGACAGTACTCCATCCCTAACACAGTCACCTGACCCACATCACTTTTGATAGCTATGATGTCATTTTCTCTCCCAGTACTTCCTATTATCTGGAGCATGAGAGGTGAACACCATTTTGCTTATTTCTATGCAACACCCTCCTCCCTGAAAAAAAAAAAACAATCTTAAATAAGTACTTCAGTCATAAGTGGATGTTTTCAGACCATTTGGAATTACCCTCAAACACTTCTTATTTAATGGATAGAAATCTTTTACAAAACAGATGGATTTATAGTAATTGTGCATGTGATCTGGTCTAGCAGACAGCCAGCTTTGAGTACAACATTCCATGTGCATCTCCTTATATCAAAAAACCAGCTACCCACTGCCTAAGGTATCACCAGGATTGTGATACTTGAATTTCCAGTTACTGGTTTAAAATATCTCAGGGCAGAAAAAAAAAAAAAAAAAAAAAAACAAAAAAAAAAAAACAAGCCAGTCCTAATCAGGAGGTCATTTGACTCGACTTTGAGATGCAAGACAAAGCTAATGCCTGGTCGACATTTAAAAACACAGAGGATTTTTTTTTTCATCTGTGATTAATGGACTTGACATCCATTTCCCCCTACTTCTGCCAAACTAGTAACAGATTTATTGTTACATACCACTGAGATCATAAGAAACTAAGCCTTTTTGGATGAAAATATTGCACCAGAGGCCAGAGCTTCTCCAAAGAGTTCTGGATCACCTAAGAAAGTATAAGGCAGTTCATGATCTTGATCCATTTACCACCACAATGTCCACAGTGTGTGCAACCTTTTAGAGTGGAAATGGGCAGCATGAGCAAGCACCATGGTGAACATTGGTTGAGTGGTGAGATTTAAAATAAATTTTTAAAGAGCAGTAGAACCAGGAGGAAATGAGATGAGGAAGATGACATCTCTCTCATTTCACAAGTGAGTCATTCCCAATAGCTCTCTCATTTCACCTAAAATGGCACAGGGGAAGAAGACAAAACCAAAGTGTTGCTCTCAATCACTGGCTTAAGCTATTTAGAATTCTATACATATAGACAAGAGACTGCTACTTTGCTACTGCCAAAACAATGTTAGGTTCAAAGTCCCTACTTCTTTCTAGTCATTAGGAAGTCTTCTGGTGTGTTCACTTGAGTGTACCATTTATGTCTTTCTACAGGACATAAGGTACATCACAGAAAAAGGTATTGGTATTCGTGGTTAAGAGACCTGGGTATAAAACCTTCTTCTTTGTAGCCTTGGGCCAGTTATCATACTTGATCTCAGATTTTTCATATATAAAATCAGGAGAGTTACAAAATATTCTTCACAGCATTGTTGAAATGTAATAAGAAGAGTTCTCAAAAAACACTGTAGTACTTATAGAAAACAATAAAGTCTTAAAAAATATTAGGCACTATTTTTATCTAGAAGCTGTATTAAACATTTTTTTAAAATAAAATTCAAAAATTGCTGTTCACAGGACTCTCTGGGTCTACATATAGATTCCCAAGATTGACCCCCAATACAAGCAATAAATCATTGTATAATAACAATAGAAGGAATTATGATGAATTGATTAAAATAGTAGATCTCACAGTGACATAAAAAGAAAGGGAAAAGAAGCTATACCCAGGAAGTCTCACCAACATGGCTGCCCAAATATGTCTTAAACATGGACAATACCAATAGACATGATAAAACAGAAGAGGGAACCATCATAATGCCCCATCCCTAGATAAAATTCTACAGGCAACCAAGGAATGCTGAAAGTGGAAGAAATAATCTTCCCCAGGAAAGAATACACTAACTGTTTATCCAACACCAAATGGTCTTCCCTGGAAATATAATAACAGAGTGCAGACTGAGAAATATAAAGGTATATGTGCATACATATATATACATATATACACATATACACACATATGCTTGGAATATATATATATACATATTTTTGGAATAACAATTAATAAAGAAAGGGGCCATGAATTTGAAAGACAGCAAGGAGAGGTATTTGGGAGCATTTGGAGGGAGGAAAGAGAAGGAGAAAATGATGTAATTATATTATAATCTCAAACAAAATTTAAAAAATTAAAAATGGAAACGGAATGTGACAATGTCTACTCTTTTTGCTAATTAGCTATGCTTTTTAGGCAGTAGATTTCCTAGGATAGCTAAAGTATTGTTTAATGGTTACAGCAAAGAAAATAATGAACCAAGACATGAAGGAGCATTCATGTGACAACGTTATTTACAAAGGGAAATGTACTGTTGCTAAACGAACCCTCCATGTGTGAGTTCCAGGTGTCACTACCTGCTCATGGTGACTGAGTCTCAGGAAATGAAACATGAAATGTGAGCGAGCATACTTTTGTACATATTTTCATTTACTTGTGTATTCTTCCGTGAGAGCACAGGCTCTTACTTAGAGCATATAAATGATTGGTTTCAAGATTAGACATGTTAAGCTAAAGACAAGCTCATTATACCTCCTCTGTTGCAAAAATTATCCCCGTGGCCAGACTCTGGCCATGGCACATACACCATGCAACGTGCACACCATGTTAGTCCTTCTGTCTTCTTTGTGTGAAGCAAAGAGGATCTAGATGAAAAATGTTAGCAATTCTTAATGGAGGTTCTAATTCTAATACTTAGAAGCAGACAGTAAGATATGAAATCAACACAGTCTGAAAACACACAGTAGCCATGCCATCTCCCAAGGGATGCTATTTAAACAGTTCATTCCTGTTCTTTGACTGGAACATGTTTCAGACCTTAATTATGGTGTTCTGGGAGTCTGTGACAGATCATCTTTTTTTTTAAGGTTTCTTGCCAGGATAAAGCAGCACCACTTCACCCCCACTCCAAACACACACACACACACACACACACACATACACACACACACCCCAACACGCATACTGCACTACACTACACTACACTTAATTAGTGCTAGATGAATGAACTCTTTTGGGGTTTGATTTCATTTTGCCATTAACTTTCAATTCTAGGTAGATATAACTGTTTCTGGTGCCTTCATAGCAATTCTTAGAATAGAGGTTGTCACTATTTCCATAGCAAGACTTTGCTTTAGTTTCAAAACCACACAATACCTAAGAAGATAGCTTAATTGCCTTGCCAGCATGGGAATATAAATTCAATCTCCACAATTCCAAATTTAAACAGAATGTGCCTGTAACTCCGGCACTAAGCAGGCAGAGCCACCAGGGTCTCTGGGGCTTGGTGGCCAACTTGTCTAGCCAAATGAGAGACCCTGCCTCAAAAAAAAAAAAAACATAAGGTAGAGAATGGTAGAGGAAGATTTTTGACCTACACCTCTTGGTTCTATAAATATATACCTAAATTTGGGGAAAAACAGTTATACACACACACACATGCACACACACACACACACTATGAATAAAATTGCATGTTAGAAAGTGAATAAAAGCTTGTAGGAACACTCACTTGCATGACAGCAGCAGGAAGGGAGTGGACACCTGAGACACACACAGACCATTCATTTGAAACCTTTCCAAGTTTCTATTTCCCAACATGCACAAGGGAAAAAAGATTTGCATACATGAGATGGTAGCTGCAACTGTGCCTGACATACACCAGGTGCTCAATAATTGTGAGGCAGCTTTTCCAGTCCTCCATATCTCCCAAAAATGGGATACTATGCATTTTAATTCAAGGCTGTTGAAGTGCACAGAATGCCTGTCAATCTGACGAGCTTTCAAACCTGTAGCACCCCACCACCATCCTCTCCTCAGAGAGTGTCCTTTTGGGTGACACTGTCTATTCGTAGATCTAAGAAGAAGAGATGACAGACCTGACTTGAAACAGGGAAGGCTGAAATATGAAAGGTTACGCTGAGCGATACTGAATGCTAGGAATGACTTAAGAAAAGAATCCACTCTTCATTAGCAAAACCCAAATAAAACCTGATCACATTAGGCTCACCATGACAAAGAATAATTCAATCAGTAGCTTCTTTTAAGATAAAATATAAAGTTTCTTTGTGAAAGTAATTTCAAGAAAGGTGAGGGAAAAATACTTCTGGCCAAGGATGGTTCTATTCCACTGCCTGCCTGGAAGAAAAACATAACTGTAGATTTTGCTAAAGCAATAATACATATCCTTACTTAAAAAAATAAAATCAAACTGAAAAGTTTTAAGAATCATTCCCCAAACTAACCATCCCAGAATAGCTCTGGATAATAACCATAATAACCGTCATCATTCTTTAGGATTTCTTCTGTGCTCATATTTGCAGTGCTGGTTTTTATTCTACTTGAATTAAATGGGTAAAAAAATTAGAAACAAAAGAAGAGAAAAATCATTCAATATCAGACATTTCTTTATCAAAAGCACATTGTTTTTGAAAATATCTCTAAAATAAATTAAAAGTATTGTGGGAAATGTCAAAACTAAGTTGTTTGATTTTTAGATGGAATCCACTCATGTCTACTATATTAAGTTATGAAATAGTAGTATACTTACTGTCTTTTTGCCTCAGACCATTTTACTATCTTAATGTCTCTCTGTTAATGTTTGCAGCAGTTGCATTCCACTGAAACCCTGTTTCAAGTATCAGTTCCATATTTAAGTGAATGAAATGTTCCTAACTGGTATTTCTTATTTTGTCCTATTCAAAATGCCTTACTCATTTCTTGTTTAGTTTGTTGTTTTTATAAGTTTCTTGCCCAGCTATGCTTTGAGGGCAACTTGTACCAGTGAAAATTATTGGATCAAATGTTCTTCTAAAGTGTAACTAGTATCCTTTTCTAACACCAGTTTGGTATTTTTCCTATTGTATGTGACTTAAGGTTTGTTTTGATACTGTTTATCTGTTTAGCCTTCAAGCTCAGTAACTTCATTAGGGTGCATAGTGGTATTGATTACTAACAATATGAGTGATCAATAATGTAAGATTAATTGATGTGCAAGCTCACATTTTTAGATTGATGAAACTGATTTTTTATTTTATTTCTGTATAATTAGTTTTACAACAAGAATTAATATTTAGAACCATCTACAGAGTCAAGAAAATGTGCAAAAATGCACAACAGTTTCCCAGTGTACCATGTAAATGGGTACCAAAGAAAATGAACATTAGAAATCTAATAACTGGGTCTGGGGAGTTGGTTTTGTGAATAAAATTCTTGACACACAAGCAGGGGAATGACAGTTTGGATTATCTCTAGAATCTTCAAAAGCCAGGCAGTCATGGAGATCTACTGAGGATCTCAGCACTCTGGAGGCTAAGACTGGAGATCTGCAAAGCAAGCTGTTTTAGCTAGACTGGTTGAATTGTAGTGTTCTCAGTTTAGCTAAAAACATGGCCTCAATACATAAGGTAGAATAAGACAATGTTCATGAACCTCTGACCCTCACACTTGAAGACACAGATGGACACACACACACACACACACACACACACACACACCATGTACAATAAACACTCTAATATTAGATAAAGTAGATTTTAAAAGACCATTATAAAGGAAAAACATTTTGTAATGTTAAACTGAAGAAGAAAGTAAACTTAGTGTGTGTGTGTGTGTGTGTGTGCAATTTTATAGCCATATATTTAATAATTGAAAATTTTGTATGCTTAATAATTATACTATGCCATCGACCAGATTTGACTTGGTCAGAGGTGTTTAGGCATGGTGAAAGAACAACTCAGAGTCAACCATGAGATATAAGGTGACAGCCACGTGTTCTGCTCCAGACAGCTCTGCAGACAGCTCATTTAGATAGCTTAGCTCTTGCAGACCAAAGCATGGTCTTTTATTTACATATCAATTCAATCTTTTACCCAGGCTGCTTTTTTATTATCTCATTAATCAGCACTTTAAGACCTTAGCCTCTTGAGTCTTAGAAAAAGACAAGTACATGTTTGTTGTTGTTGTTGTTGTTGTTGTTTTTAAACAGTAATGAATTCAGAAATCTGCCTGCCTTTGTAATCTCAAACAATAAGCTTGTTGGGTGGGATCTGACTCAGACTTCACCATTCCTACCATACCTGGGCCTAAACTAGCTCTGTTCCAGGCTCACCTTGAACTCAGGAATCTGACTGCCTTTTTGCACAAACAATAAATTTATCTGGGTGGGATCCTCCCCTATGATCACCTAAATCTCTTTATCTCCTTCCTTAACATCTTTCTAACAAGCTGGCTCATAGTGAAGCTGCCTTTGTTCTTTTAGAACTGTGATGCCCCTCATATAATTCATACTGCATCCTTATATTTTGCATAGTTGAGAAATTATATATTTTTGAAGTCATGTTTTCAGAGTTCTGTCCCCAAGCCTTAACGGCTATTTTGAAGGTCTTAGCATTTACCATTTTACTAAGGACATTAAAAATACCCTTGCCTCCCGGACTCCTGCCATCTCTGAGTATCATGGAGTCATTAACTTTTGCAGAGAGGACATTCTCTCAATTCATCAAACTAAAAAGGAGGATAAATTACAAGTCTCTAGAATGTAAACTGTGTCACTCCAGGAATCGCAAAAGGGAGTGTAAATGGCATCACTGCAGGTATCATATCATTAAAATAAAATGTTGTGCATGACCTCATGAAGGCTAATTTGAAAATTTAGAAGTCACTGGAAAATGTAATGTGTCCAAAGGTGGTGAAAAAAATGGAGCTCACATGGTAGTATACACCTGTTGCACCTACAGTCTCAGCCCTGAGATGCTGAGACAAGAACATGCCCTGGATTATATAAAGAAGAACCAAGAAACAGAGGGAGGGAGAGAGGGAGGGAGGGAGGAGGGAGGGAGAGGGAGGGAGGGGGAGAGAGAGAGAGAGAGAGAGAGAGAGAGAGAGAATTTGACAAGCCCCACCTATTAACTAATTTAAGTCATTTAATTAAACATAACCCATCAAAAAATCCCCAAATCCACAGGGATTTATTGGTAAATTTTATCACCATTTAAGGGACACAGAACAATAACTTTTTACATAGTCTGAGAGAATGGAATGGGAAGACCATATCCCAAAATGATTTTAATTTAGACAGCAAATTGTTTTTCAACTCAATAATGGCATGAATGGCTTCTCTCTCTGTCTCTGTCTCTGTCTCTGTGTCTCTGTGTCTCTGTCTCTGTCTCTCTCTCTCTCTCTGTGGGTGTGTGTTTGTGTGTTTGTGTATTTGTGTGTGTGTGTATGTGTGCGTGTATGAGAGAGGGAGGGGCAGAAGGGAAGAAAAAAGAAGGAAGACAAGGGAGGGAAGGAGGGAGGAAGGGAGGGAGGGAGGGAGGGAGGGAGGGAGGGAGGGAGGGAGGGAGGGAAGGGAAGGGAAAACCTATGGGAAACGCACCTAGGTAACTTCTAACCTCTCAGACTCACTGAGCAGTCAGCCAAGCCTCAAAAGCACCTATTTCAACCACCACAAATTGGAAATAATCCAAATGGCTATGTAAAATTGGATGAGCGCAAGGAACCAATTGTGATGTCTTCATGAAACGAAATGGCATGTATCCACAGCAGTGAACCAACTCTGGCTTCCCAAGAATGACATGGGTGACTCTTAACATGCATAGCAGCAAGGGACTGAAACATAGAGGTTTCTATTGCCATTTGTACAAGGTTCCAAAGCCAAGAAGACTTTTATAATAAAAAACACCATAGCAGGAGTTTAACTTAAAAGAGAGTTTGAATGAGGCAGCAGTGGACATGGTAACGTTCTGTAGACTTTGTTTAGAATCTTTACAATGCCCACAGATCTCCCAATAAACCCATCAAAGTAGTGTATGTACCTGGGTGCTTGGCTCCCAAAGATGTGATAGAAACTGATTCCTGTTCAAGGAAGCCATTCTATTACTTCAAATCTCTTACAGTGGACAGACTCTTCCTGTCAGAGGAACCAAATATCAAAAGGCAAGAGGTTAAAATGACTTAAAATTTAGCCATTCTTGAATCAAATGAAAATGTTACAAGCCCCAGAGACTCTTCCTAGATTTAGACTTATTCTGTGACCTAAAGGTAGCCATTTGAAATTAGTTAAATAACATTATATTCAACCTTTTGAAATGAAGGGTTTTGCCTTTTTATGAGAAATTGGCATTTTCAACATCAGAGAGGTACACAACCTTCTTGACACAGTGATTCTCCAATGAAACCATTTCTTTCCTCTTTTAAGATAATATGCTTACCAACAGTCCAGCCACGACCTGCAAAGACCTGCAGTAAGATATGCCCAGAGGGAAAAGAGGCAGAAGTGTCAGGCTGCAATGCAGAAAACAAGAACATCATAGTGAGAGTCCTGCAGAAGCCCAGCTGAACCCACTGCTAGTTCACTAGTTGGGGGTTGAGTCTGTTTTTTAACATCGTCACAAATGAACAGTAACTGTAGATAATATTTCTTCATATATGGACTCTCCTACTGGAAAGAACTTCACATTGTAATCAGATTTTCAAACTGGATTTCCACCTTGATTTAAATCCCATTCATGCATCTTACATGTTATCTAACGTTGGAGGAGACTTGTATTTTGTTATGTTTTGTTTCAAGGTATCGGAACTCAGTGCCTTTCAGATGCTGGTCAAGTGTTTTTACCACTGAACTGTAACCTTGGCTGTGCTGGGTACTCTTCATTGTCAAGTTAACTCAACTTGGATCACCTAGGGAGCACACCTCTGCACCCACCTGAGAGTGTTTCCAGGGAGCTTTAGCCGAGGAAGTAGAATGTGGGTGACATTCCGCCACAGGCCTGGGTACTAGACAGAAGAAATGGGAGGGGGAGAAGCCAGTTAAGCCCAGCCCTCATTTCTCTATATATTATGGCTATGGACAAAAGAAGACTCCCTCTCTGACCTTCCTGCTACCCTGTCTTCCCTGCCATGAGAGCCTGCCTCCTCAAACTGTGAGTCCAAGCAATTGATGTTTGGTTTCAGGCCCAGGGACAAGAGACTGGCGTGCATATTTTATATACAAAAGCAGACATGGCCTCCAGGTTCTCCCAGCATCCCTCAGTCCCTACCTGTTACACCCAGACCCTAACCCCGATCTTTCCAAACCAGGGAAAGATCCTGCATTTAAGATAATCTATAAACCTGCATTTAATATAATCTAATCTTGATTGAACTGGCTCATTTCACCAACAGAAAAATAACTATCACCTTCCTCTGGTATTTTTTTCCCTCTTGTACTTTTTATTTTGAGCTTGGTACTCACTAAGTTGCCCAGGTTGGTCTTAAATTTTTTTATTCTCCTGCCTCAGCCTCCTAAGTTATCTTGGACTATTGTTCTGTGCTATTGAGAGAATGAGTTTCTCAATGTTCTTTGGTTATGCCACACACACACACACACACACACACACACACACACACACACACACATATATATATATATATATATATATATATATATATATATATATATATGGAGTAATAAGTACCAAGAGCAGGTTCAGGAGAAGACTGACCTAAGTCTATGTAAACTAATACATGATGCTTATGCAGTATAACTGACAAGAAGCAGCCCAGATTTCATCCTGTGATCTTGGAAAAATGACAGCATTTATTACATGTGGTGGTTTAAATAGGAATGGCCCATATTAGGCTCATAAGTTCAAATACTTGGTCATCATGGATTGGCACAGTTTCAAAGGATTAGGAAACATAGCCCTCTGAAGTAGGTGTAGCTTTGTTTAAGGAAGTTTGTCACTAGAGGTGTAGTGGCTATTCCTGGTTGTCAACTTGACTATATCCAGAATGAACTACAATCTAGAATTGGAAGGCTCACCTATGATCCTAATCTGGAGGCTCAGAAATATAAGTTTCTGACCTGGACTTAGCAAAGAGATCTTGAAGCATAGTGGCTATGGATTCCAGTTCAAGATCATCTGGGATTAAAGGCATGGAGACACACACCTTTAATCCCAGATTATGGCTATGGATTCCAGTTCAAGATCATCTGGGATTAAAGGCATGGAGACACATACCTTTAATCTGGGCTACACCCTCTACTGGAGACATATATAAGGACATTGAAAGAGGGAAGACTGATTCCTGCTTGCCGGCTTGCCTCGTGGGACTGAGCAACTGCAAGATCCTTGGACTTCTATCCACAGCTGCTGCTGACTACTGTTGGGGAGTTGGACTACAGACTGTAAGTCATCGACAAATTCCCTAACTACATAGAGACTGCCCATATGTTCTGTAACTCTAGAGAACCCAGACTAATACAAGAGGTAAGCTTTAAAGTTTCAAAAGCTCGAGCCAGGACCAGGGTCTTTTTCTTCCTGCTGCCTGAAGATCTGAGCGTAGAAAACCCTCAACTACTTCCCCAATACCAAGTCTCACTGAATACAACCATGCTCCTGGCCATGATGAAAATGGACTAAACCTCTGAACTGTAAGCTAGCCCCAATTAACTGCTTTCCTTTAGAAGAACTGCTGTGGTCCTATCTCATCACAGCAATAAAACACTGAGTAAAACGGTACAATTGTCTCCTGTGATTTGTACAACAACCTATCAGGTCAAAAGCAATGAGGTTCCTCACCAAAATGCCTATCCCATAATAGGCACTTGGTGATGCTTACATAATGAGTAAATATATTTATAAATGTACAAATCAAACAGGAAGTAAGGAATGAGCCCATTGTACTAGTCGTTTGACAGAAACAAGGCTTGGGTTTACCTAAGGTCCCACAGCTACTAATTATAAAGCTGCGGTGCATCCTCCTTGAAGCCTAGAGCTGTTTCCTCAATTCCAGCGGCACTCGTGACAATATTTACTTGCCTTACCTGGATGGGGGCATTTTATCTTCATTTTGTCTGTGTGATTTGTTCCAAGTTAGAAAGTGTCCAGATTCACTCAGCTTGGGAAGAAACCTAGTAAACAAGTTTTCATGTAAATGCAGATAGAATGTGATATTTTAAATATTCCCAAAGTATGATAAAATGGAAAGCCCCTGGATTTATGTAGCATGTATGTTTAATACAAAATAAAAATATCACCAGAGAAAGTACTGAGAAAATAAATCCTCCTTCCTTCCTTTTTTTTTTCTCCCTTGAATCTGCAGCCTTAGAAAATTAAACATAGCCAGATAAATGTCTTTCCCAAAGACATTATGGTAATACCACAAAGCAGCATATTTGGTCATTTAACTAAGGTACAGAGAGCTTCTTTAACTAGGGAGCATCTGAGATTCCATGCATCATCTTTTACTGATAGATATGTGTTCATTGTGGCTAGTATACTGTGAAACCCAAGTGCATGTCTACAGAATTAGAAAATTGCATTTTAAAATGGCACCATGTTGCCCGATACAATATATGCAGAATTGAAATGATCCTGAAATGTGGGAAAGCAAACGTGTTCCATATTGAGTGTGAAGAACTTTAAATAACAAGAGGACACTGGGAATGGATCTAGCAATACCAGTATTAAAGCAGATTTAGAAATCACTGCCATTTGCAAAGAGTTGTAGGAAAAGCCTGGCTGCAGGAACTCATGAAGAGAGGCCGTGCTTCCCTGTGCATGACTCAGAAGCTACTGACAAGAATGGCCTCCCTTTCTGTAATTGGAGCACAAATGGACTCAGAAGCCCAAAAGGAGATAAAACATTTCAATTAGTTGTAAACCACACAGTGAGTGAAGTATCTGGACGTAGTCTACCCAAGTACAAACAGCCCTCGACTAAGAGGCCCGTTCTACAGAATGGCTCCAAGTAAGAGCTTTGCTGCCTGCTCATATGCACTGGCTGTTTGTATCCTTAGCATTATTATTGAAATCTTTTCCTCAATAATACTTAAATGTTATGATAGATAGATAGATGGATAGATAGATAGATAGATAGATAGATAGATAGATAGATAGGATGGGATGGGATGGGATGGGATGGGATGGGATGGGATGGGATGGGATGGGATGGGATGGGATGGGATGGAAAAATAGATACACAGACAGACAGACAGACAGACAGACAGACAGACAGACAGACAGATAGATCGATGGGATGGGATGGGATGGGATGGGATGGGATGGGATGGGA
The DNA here is from genome assembly GCA_964023405.1 of Apodemus agrarius. Taxonomy (NCBI): domain Eukaryota; kingdom Metazoa; phylum Chordata; class Mammalia; order Rodentia; family Muridae; genus Apodemus; species Apodemus agrarius. Next base: position 40,884,918 of record OZ030007.1, on the reverse strand, counting down.
TGGGATGGGATGGGATGGGATGGGATGGGATGGATGGATAGATAGATAGATAGATAGATAGATAGATACACAGACAGATAGAAAGATAGATAGATACGCAGACAGACAGACACAGACAGAAAGACAGACAGACAGACAGACAGACAGACAGACAGATAGATAGATAGGAGAGACAGACAGACAGAAAGACAGAGAATCCATTGATTCTTTTTAATTTCTATATCAATAATCAATGCTCTACTGGGTATTCAAGCTTCAGGCTACATTATCCCAGGATAACTATGGATATGACAGATCTGTATATGTAAATGGCAGAATCATATAGTAATGCCAAAAGATTGGACATCCCTGACTCTAAATACTCTTTCTAACTGCTCTCAGGAGCACCCTACAGTTCCAAACATTTTCTTATTTAGCCACAGAGAAATGTCTTGTTGTCTTCAGTCGAGGTGTCTCCTTGTTATCCGGCTCTTTGCACATGCCCTTGCCTTGTTTAGAGCCCCCTGCTCCCATCTTCCCTCCTTCAGCATCTTCAGATGGGTCTTGAACTAACAATAATTTAGTAATGCCTTCTCCTCTGGAAGGGCTTGCCCACCATGATCCTCTACCTCTACAATCCCCACTAATAGAAATCTATCTCAGTGTCTCTATTTATGTCTCCATAGCAACTATTTGTTAGTATTTATGGGCCGAATTGGACTTTTCATGAATTGGAATGAATGGTTGCATTAACGCTCTGAGTAGAGTTTAGGTTCTGTGAGGCCAGATGACTGGCTTTGCTTACTCTATGATCAAGTCTTTATCTCTATCATCTATTCCAGTCTCCTATAGAATACAGACTGTGATGGCTAATTTTTTAACTGTCAGCTACACACAGATTAAAGAATCATGGATTAACATCTAGGTGTGTCTGTGCGAGCTTTTCTATGAGGTCTCTGAGACCACATATATGGGCAGCACCAACCTATGCTGAATCAACAGGGGACATGAGAAAGCAAACCAAGTCTGCGCATCTTCCCTCGCTGTTGATCTTACTGGAGTGGGAGCAAGTGCCTGCGACCACAGCTGCAGGCTCCTCCTGCAGCAGGACCTTCCCTATTATGACGGACCCTTCTGAAGCAGGAGCCAGAGTAAACCTTTCTTCTCTCAAGTTGATTCTTGTCGCGTGTTTGGTCAACAGCAGTGTGAAAAGTACCTACCTGTACCTAAGGTACCTCAAAACCACTTGTCCAAGTGGAGACAAGAGGCAGTGAATATGTTAAGCACAAATTTCTCAATATGGCTTATGGAGCGCAGTATGGAATTTCAGCCTGTTAACTCCTCTGCCCTCTTATCTCAGCACTGTGGACACAACCATCTACTCACTAGCTATTATGAATCAACTTCTGGTCTGAAAACATCATTCCCTCCCCTTACCTGTGAGAGAACTGGTGTATACTAATTTTTTTCTTGCCTGTATTAGCTTTCCCAATTGTATTTTTCCAGAAAAATACATGCTTATCACACAAGCTCTATTTAATAGGTTTTTCTCCCTCTTTTTACCTGAACTATATTAGATACTCCTCCAAAATATGCTTGTTCCTAGGCCCTTCACGCCCTACCAGATATATCTCCTTCTAGAGTCTGACCCTAGTCAATACATCCTTGCAGATGATAAGCCCTGAGGAGCATGGTCCACATCTGCTAACTTTGTTGTTATATTTTCCACAGAGTAGACATATGATGAATATTTGAGTGAAATAAGCATATTAAATATACGAACAATAAAGTGTACAGTACTGGCCAGGTTCTATATTGCCGACTCTTCTCATTAGAAAGCAAGTGAATCTCTTAGGAAAACATCAGTGTTCTGGTTGGGCCTAGACCATTCTTTTCCTTTCCCCCATTTTGCTAAACCATCCACAGTAACTCTTCTGAATCTTATGCTGTCAAAACCTGCTTTCTTTCCTCGGAGATTTTAATTTCAAGTTCCAGTGTTAAAAATCACTCAAAGTTCACACTCAAGCTTGTAGCCTTCAATAACATAGCTGTGTAGCCCTGGCTCATTCTCTCCTTGCTAACTAGTATCCAGATCCACACAAGTGCTAAATATGGGCCTTGTCCTCCTGCCTTTCTTCTTCTTGCCTACAAATGGAGTATGCACATGAACATCACTGCATCCCTTTCTGCTGAGTCCACCTGGTCTGCATCTTTCAGGAATGAATGTGCTCAGTACTCAATGGGCTCTTCAGATCCCATATTACCAGGAAGAAGGGAGTGTCACGGCATTGAACACGATGCTTGTTATCTCACACTGTTGAGTTTCATACCTTGACTATAGACACGGAATGACTTCATGCCCATTATAAGTGGGTACAGTGCACCTTTAGGAAATAAGCCACGGGGAAAGTGTAATCACGCAATCAGCCACCCTTCTGGAGCAGCTATCCAGCTGCACGCTGACAATAGGCCAGCTGTCTCATCTGTGACTCTGAGAACTCATATATCCCTATGAGTCAGTTGACATCGCTACTGCTTCTCATTAATCCACTCATTTGCCAGAAGGTTTTCAGATAAATTCACTCCCTTTCCTCTCTTCTTAAAAAATCACAGTTAGCCCACATTCCCTAAACTCTTTTGGAGTTTCCCAAGGAATTAGTAACTCCAAAGAAACTAGATCCCACCGAATATCCCCTTCCTGCTGTGGTCCCAACTCTCACTGGACAACCTAGCTTGTAAATTCTGATAACACCAAAATTCTATTGTCCCAAACCAAGGGGTGCTAGAGAGGTCCTGTTCATATAACTGCCTCTGACACCACACCATTTCCTGTGTGACTTCTAAGCCCTTCTGTCAGCTATAGAGACAGTTTTCATTGTTGAAATGTCTCTGCTGAACATCTAGACATAGATTCTTTTTTCCTAAGTGGTTTATTCAATGATATATCCTGAAATCTGTAAAACAATCAATTACCAAATGTTTCATAAGGAATAATATTTTAATAACAACATTTAAATTCTTGGTCAAAAAATAACTATAATGCACTGCTATTGTTGACTCTTCCTTCGGAAATGCCCAGGGTTCATTTGGCATTCCACCTTTATATTTTATTTTCTCCTCATCAAATTATTAAAAGAAAATAATATTAGCTCATATGGTAATTTAGAAAAGATCTCACTAAAATTAAAATCTTAAAATGGAAGTCGCCAGATTAAGAGGAGGGGAGAATTTAAGGGTAAATTGGAAAACCCCTACTTAAAAATCCAATTTTATATCAGAGAAATTAGGAGAGTTTGGCAAGTAGGAAGGACTTAAAGGTCAACCAGATGACTCACAGAATTTCTTAAAGTTCTGAAATTCAATCAAGTACCCAAAGCAGAAGAAAACCATAAAACAAAACAAAACAAAACAAACAAAAAAAAATCCCACTTTGGGGGAACTTTAAAATCAGCCCAGGTGTGATTTTCCTCATGCTTTAAATCTAAACACATAATCACAATCCAGTCAGTTTTTAAGTCTCTCCACTAGGCTAGCTGGGCTCCTGAGGCAATTTAACAATCTTTAGAGCACCATCCTTAGAAAAGAAGCTACACTTTCTTTTTCTTTTCTTTTTTTAGGTTAAAAATATAAAGAACAACTATAGAGATGGATCCGTTAATAAAATACTTATCTTGCAAGCATAAAAACCTAAGTTCTCTCCCCAAATACCAGGTGTGTTGTCACAAGCTGGCAATGCCAGGGTAGGAAACTTGGAGACAGACAAATCTCCAGGGTTCAAGGAGCAGCCTCGCCAGCTTGGCCTGCTTGGTGAGTTCCGTGTTGATGAGAGAGATTATCTCTAAAACTAGATGGACAGTGCCTGAAAAACAAGACCTGACTTGTCCTTTGTTTTCCCCTCACTCCTGCACACAAATCTATGCATTCATATACACACACATACACACACACACAAAGAGAGAGAGAAACACACACACACAAAGAGAGAAACACACACACACACACACACACACACACACACAAACACGTACATGAAGAAAACTGCTGCTGATATTAACCCTATAGCTCACAACCTCTACTAAACTATAGGATGCCAAGATTAGCAAAACTGTATCGGTTGGAATTACCATTACTGGAGCAAATCCCTCTCTTTTATATCATATAAAAACACCCTCAAAATTATCAACAATGAAGGCTTCTCAAATGCCCATATAAGGTGGAAATTATCAAGTCTCCTCAAATATCATCTCAATCTATGAGATGATATGAGAACACTCGAGCATTGGATGCTGTTTCTTACCCTCAAGGGCTTTTAGTCTCACCTCTCCTTGAAGCACTGCCAGCATGTTTCTTGGGCTGACTGTGGAACAGTAGCCCTTCTTAACCTCTATCAACAAAAGTCATCCCAAACTTAAGAATTGCAGAGATCAATCAGCCATGAGGACAAAGAGAAAGAAAGATCCAGAGTCCCAGCACTCTACCTCCCCTCCTGCTGGACACCTAAGGTATAGGGCATCATTCTAAAGGAAGCACTGATTACCTCCTATCGACTCTAGGAGCAAACTCATTTCTGTGCTGGTTATCCACTAATTTCATTTATCTACCAAAAACATGGGGAAAATGTTTCTCCTCATTTCAACATTTTTATTAAAAGTTTAGGTGAGAATTTCTCAGCCATTTATTCTCTGTATCAAATAATGAGAATTTCTATAATATAAAAATCCCACTCGTTGGATCCTAAAGAAAAAAAGAATCCCATCTTATTTTCCGTGTCTCCAATGACTTGGGCCCACCTAGTCCCAGAGTTGCCTATTTCACTGCTTCTCAGGGCTGATATGTAAAAGCATTCTTATGAACTAAATTCTCCCTCTTAGTTTTAAGAGCTATCATTTGTAAACACTTTTAGTTTTGTGGTTTTATTATGTCTCCTTTGTTTTGAGGCAGGGTATCCTGTACCCACTCTGATCTTGAACTTGTTATTATAGCAGATGATAGCCTTGACCTTCGATCTTCTACCTCCCACACGCTGAGAGTAACACTGAACGTTACTATCCTCATTTGTGCCATTGGGAATCGAACTCAGGACAGAGTACATGCTACTAGCACACTCCCATCTAAGCTGGATGACCATGACAAACGTGTCTGCCTGTGGATGAAGTTGTACCTCTCAGCCACCACTCCAGCACCACACCAGATTGACATCTTCTATGATAAGAACCGAAGCCTCTGAAACTCTTAAGCAAAGAGTTAAATGCTTCTTTTAGAGAGTTGCCATGGTCGTGCTATGTCTTCACAGCAATAAAACGGTGACTAAGACACTACTAAACAAACCTCCCTCAAGCTCTGCATGATAGACATGACATGACACCTCTTCCTAATTAACGAGAACAAAGCTGTGGAAAGCCATTGCCTGCTGGAGCTCAGGAGGCTGAGTTAACAGTGGGCCTCACTGTGGTTTCCCAAGGAAGACATACAGCTCTTGATTTCCAAAGAAATTTATATTCTTGGAAAATCCAAACATTTACTATTAAATAGCATGTCATCCTTTAAAGTGTCATACCTTCAGGGTGTTTACATACACCTTCTCTCCAAACATCTGCAGCAGCTGCTTTTAGGCAGCAGGACAATGAATTATCTTCTCCTTTGAGAGATTCCAGATGATTTAGAAGAAACAGACAAGTTCCTGGGCACAAAGATAAGTAAAGACAAAGATGTAAGATTATGAATGAGGCCATGTGGGTCCTTCCTTTTGCCTGTATACTAGGCATCTGTATACACACACACACACACACACACACACACACACTTAGGAAAGTTGATTTTCAACTTCTTGGAAGAAGGCAGAGTAAACTCCAAAGATGGTAGTAGGCAGGAAAAGATGGGGAAGGGGGAAAACAAGGCACAGAAGGCACAGAAGCTGGGGGGGAGGCTTGCATAACAGCCTCGGGTGGTCCCTTCAAAAGCTGATGGCAGCCCGACCCACAAAGCCACAGGGTGGGGGGTGGGGAGGATGAGGCAAAACTGTGGTCATCTAAGTTTCTACTAACTACAGAGTAGTCTCTCCAAGTGACTAGAATCAAGGGCTTTGGGTTTAGAACCTGACTCCACCCTGGGCCTATGCTGTGCTGCCACAGAAGAGAGGGCCTAACTCTGTTCTGCTAGTCAATGTGTGCTCCCTAGGCTAGACCCTTCTCGGAAAATGAATTCTAAATGTCATCGGTGAATTTCAATGGGTCAGAGTCTAACTCTCCTACTTCCCACAGAAAGGAAGGAAAGAAGGAAGACAGACAGAAAGAAGAGAGTGAAGAAGAGACACCTCCTTCTCATGCCCATTATTGCATTATTGTAGCACTATTCTCGAGACCTGAATTATGTAGTCAGCCTTGGTGCCTATGTATAAATAAAATAAACCTGGCATATATACAAAATGGATTCTCTCTCATTCAGCCAGGGGAAAAAAATGGAAAAAAAAATGTTATCTGCAACAAAAATGGATAGAACTAGAGGGCATTGTGTTAAGTGAAACAAGCCAGATAAAGAATGGTGAGACCATCATACTCTCTCTTACAGGTGGAAACCAAAACAAATTAAAAATTAAAAAAAAAGAATATGTCAACCTAAATGTAAAATAGAGATTACTAGGCGCTGGACAAGGTGAAGGGAGGCAGGGCAGGAGGAGGGAGATGGATGGAGGATTACTCGATATGATTTATACTTACTGTAGACATGCTTAGAAATACACCAACCCCAGTAATATGTAAAATTATTACACTCATTGAAATTAAGAGAACATCAGGACAGTAAGTGATCTCAAAATAATTTAATTATTGTTCTGTATTTCTTGGTCTCCCAACTCAAGTAGCTTCCAGAAATGCAGCATTCACCTGCTATCTGCCCCCAAGTGACATGCTTCCTCTAAGAAAGCTTTCAGCCCTAAAAGTTCCACAATCTCCCTCCAGACCGTGCTGTGATCTGCAGATGAAGCATTCAGTGCTTTGGTGACATTTCCCATTTAAGCCATCACAGTAACAAACTACTCCTATTTGCTCAGGATAAGGGATTGCTCGGTGATGTGTTGAAGTTAGAACTGTCTCGGACAAAACAGAACATCTGGTCAACAGTAATACCGCTTCCATTTAATAGCTAACTTGGAGCCCTTCTGTATGTACTGAACACATCTCTCACTCAATAATATTGCAGAAGAAGACCAGGGAACCCATTGGTTATAGTCAGAAATGATCCAACTTATCAAATAAGGAGAAACGGAGGAGAGGCGCTGGGGGACTCCTCGGAAGGAACATTTATTACTGGTGCACTCCCACACACCGAGGAGAATGCTGTCATGGGGACTGATTGATGCAGCTTGGATATACGACCACAGTACACAGCTGCAACCTTCTCCTCTAAAAGGAAAATACGATAATAAATTACAGGAAAGTTGAGAGTATATATCATTCCAAGGCACCGATTGAAATACACCTGCTTTGTGTACAGCGAACACTGCAAAGGCAAATTAAATAAATGTCAGTAACAACTGTACACATGTTTATTCCTTCAGCAAGATATACACTGGGGGCCTGCTACATCCAAGACTCTCTAGGACCCTTGGGAAACACAGAGATGTGATGGATTCAATTCATGTCTGTTAGGCATCCTACCTGAATCCTTTACTATGTTCATTACCTCATCTCCCATAGCTCCCTCAAGAAGAGACCATAGCTGAAGAAATTTTCAATGTGTTCAGCTTTCAGTTGTCTTTGTTGAGAGCCAGTGTAACTTAAGTATCAGGTGATAAAGACATACATTAAGGACAAATGGAGGTAGAAGACCCAATAGGATGAAAATTATTGTTCTAACCATTACCCAATGCTTCTTGTATTGAATTAGTACTGAGTCCATTTTCCCTCCTAATTCATTATCGCCACCTTAGTTCTAAGCCTTTACAGCCTTGTGCTGCACCCGGAGTCTTGAGAGACAGAGTGATGCAGAAGACCCAGTCCGTGGCCTGTCGGCCATCTGCCATCCACTGAACTCAAAGGCCACTCTATTGTTTTAGCTGATGACACCTGACATGAGAGATGACTGTTTCAAGGGGCAGAGGGGTTGCAGGAAAGAGAGAAGCCTGTTTAAGCTGGGGCCTGTCTGCTCCAGTAAATCTCGGGCTTTATCAGCCAGGTGCTACTGGCTGGTTTCTATGAGAACAGGGGCAGTCCATCTCTTCAGAGGCCCTTGTCAGAGAAGCCCTCAGGTGCCTCCGCATGCCAGGTTTGATAGGAGTCAAGCCTGGTGTGAACAAGGGTTAACCTATAAGATGATGTGAAATTCTCTTTAGGTTGATTCCTAAGCAGAGACAGGAGAAACTCTAAACTCCTTTAAACAAGGTAAACTTCCCTGGGTTACTCTAGGACATACATCTCATTTGCATTCCTCAGCAGTTTGAATAAACATCACCATTGACCTGGGCGCGGCTCCTCGCTGAGAGAGCCCTGAGCACTAGGTGGTGCGAGGAGGAATAATTTCAATGCTGTCCTGGCAAAACTGGACAGCCTGTCAGAGACACACAAACGGCTTTTGAAATCTGCATGTCTGTGTGGAGGTATGAAATATTCATACCTGAGATTAAAATATTTTATTGAATTAATATTGATCTACGATTAATTTTTAAACAGATTCATATTTCATGAGGCCCTCACGATGAACCCACCAATTGGGCCGCCCGTGAGTGAAACCAATTACAGCAACTGTTAAGGAAGCTAGCTGGAAAGCAAGGCCCTCCGCCTAAGGAGAGACAAAAGAGTGTAAAGTGGCTTCGTGAGGAAATCAACAATGTGTATGCAATGACTGGGTAAAGGATACATCAGCCGGCTCACGTTCCCACAGGCTTTTCTCTTTGGTATATACCAGTGGAGCATCTGTGGACCATTGATTTATTTATTTATCGATCGATCTATATATCCAATTTTAAAAATTGTATTTATAAAGCTCCCTCTCTCTCTTCTCTGGCCTCAAAACCTGAAGCTTTTGTTCCCTTCCAATTGCAATTAACCCTTTCCTTCCAAGAGGCAACTGTAATAGTAGTGGTTACAGTTACAGGGAAGCTTCCTAAAGAGCCCCACCCCACTCCACCCCCACTCCTAGAATTAAGCCACGCCTTTCAGGGGGAGTGGTGACAGCCAAAAACAAAGGACATGGATTGCAGCATTTAATTAGCATCTTCAGACACAAAACTATAGCCAAGAAGAGGAAGACCCTGACCCAAGTGCTTTGGATCAAGTCCTTTTAGAATCTGAGCCCAGAGAGTGAACCCCTACTCCTGCTTTCCACAATCACACCTGCATTTGGTTTTGTTTCATTTTGTTTTTATTTGCTTGTTTTTACTTTTGCCTGAAAACCCCATGATCATCCTTTCATTGAATTCTCTCTGTACTTTCTAGTTTACACAAGGCATTTTTGCCTCCTAGGCAACAAACCCGGCTCGTCTTTGCAGGCAATCCTCCCTGCTTCTTCTTCTTCTTCTTCCTTTTTTTTTTTTTTTTTTTTAACTTTTTGCACAAAACACCAGTCCGAACAGTGGAAGGACAAATGAAGATTATTCTTCACTTTCTGATGAAGGGTTTCACTGTGAACAAGGAGATTTTAAAAGTCCTGGGAGATCTGTACAAGCTGCTAGGCTGGCTTAGACTAGCCGCATGGGGCTAAGATGATGCCCAGGGTCTCCTAATTAGATAACGCCATTGTTTAGATCCAGACAATACCTGTTTACAGTTCAATAAACAACTTGTCACAGCTGCTTGCCCAAAGCAGACCTAGATGTCAATGCAAACAGTTAGCACAGAGGTACTGAAATAAATTGGTCTCCTGAGTAAATAAATTGAGCAGCATTGTGAAACAGCCTCATCAGTACTGAGGAAGATAATCATTTATAAAGGTTTAAAATGGTGTTTCATAAATATTGACATTTAGAGAAATGTCTTCCCCCCACCTAATGACCACCCTCCCTTTTCCTATTTCCAACAGCCACTAAAAAAAGAAGAAGAAGAAAATGGAAAGAGAGGATAAAGTATTTCTGGAGTCATCCCAAGGAAGTTTTGCAATGCTTTGTATCTAATATTTAATAAACTTTCCCAAAGGATAGGTCCCGTGGAATATAAATGGCAGAGGGGTGTGACAGTTGCTTTCAGGGATTTTCTGCTCAGCCATTGCAGAAGGGCCGCACACACCAAGATAATACGGTGCAAAGGTCATGCGGCAGAAATGCCCAGGTTTTGTTTGTTTCTTGTTGATGCCTGATGAACCCATTAAAGAACAGACCTGCGTGTGCTCTGTTTCCAGAGAGGTGCATCAAGGGTGGCAGGAAGAAGAAATGAGCCGATGTTTGGTGCTCCATTTTATGGGGACTATGGCTAACACAGAGTCTTTTCCTTTCCCAAAGACCTCTAGAAGCAGAGGAGTGTCTGCCCTGGGAGATGTAGCTGAATAACTAATAACAAGGATTTAGAACAAACTATTATGTGTACAAGTGGGGGGGGCATGGAACAAGGGTTCTTATCAGAGACTCTGGTGTGTATGTAAACACCAGGAAGCGTGGGGAGAAACTTGAGTTCCTAAGATACCACAAAGGGAGACATTAGCTGTTTCCTGACACCATTAACGTTTGTGATATACAATAAATAGACCCTTGCTCAGTAGGCTCAAGGAGAGGACTCATGCCGAAGCCCAGGACTAATGGGCTGCTTATTGCTTGGGAAACGGGGCTTGGGAGCTAAAGTATATATTTTCTAAATATCAAAAATATGTCCCGGCATTTTTTTTTTCTTTATACCTCACACCCTAGAATCTAAATGAAGAGCCCTTGCTCCCCCACAACAGTAGAAGGGATTCTCCCATTACCTTCAAGCCTCCTCACAACCGTTATATTCATCCATGAGTCACCGGCTTTCCAAGAGCTCGGCCTCCTAGCTCATTATTAAAAGCTGGCTGATTATTGCTGCCGAGAATAACATGCGTCTCCCTTTAGCATGGAATTTTTAAAACTCGAACCTGGAGTTTATTTCCACTGAAGCCTCCTTTGTAAAGCAAGAAAAATAAATAAATAAAATTGGCAAGCAGGGAGTCCTATTATAAAGCCCAATGATCCCCTCTCCAGATGAATATGGCTGCCGGCATCCCGATACGCCACCACCGCCTCCCCTGCATTTTCAACTGGAGTGCCCAAGCTGACCGTGAGCTCTCTCTTCTCTCACTGGTGTTTATGTTGTGGTCACAGGCCTGAGAGCACATAATGCCAGGATTACTGCTGACCTGCCCTCCATGGAAAGCTGAGCTCAGTGGTGTCTCTGTAGCATGCTAGGTTTCCAGGTTACTCTAGACAAAACTGGCAGTAGATATAGCTTTCTGCCTCTATTCCCAGCTTCCCTGTGCTGGGGCAAAGTCTCATTTACTCTGTAGTCCTCCAAAGGGCTTAGAGTTAACTGCTGCTTCCTGTCTGTTTTCTTGGGAAGGTTCCTCAACACAAAGAGAGAAACAAAGAAGGGATGGAATGGGGAGTCCGTGCCTTTGCTAGCCCCATCTCATCCAAGCTGAGTAACCTTGGTCAAACCATGTCATGTCTTCAGTCCACATCCCTTCTGTGGTAAGTAGAGATAATTCAATTGCTTCCTCTCCCAAGGGAGTGCACGTGTAACAATTTCTAAATAAAATGTGTTCGCATATAAAGAGACACTGGGCCGCCACTTCCATTAGTAATTATGAATATTCTCCACAGTTAACTGGACACGGACTATATTTGATACACGGTACAGTGACAAATAGGTGATGTCCCTATCCTTACTTCCAGGGACAGTTAAAGAACACCATGGGATGGATTAATACTAACCACACTGAATTAGAGCCAATGAGGAGGTTTTAACTGGATGGTCTAAGCACAGGTGTGGAAGCTGTTGTTCTGGAGATAGATAAGCCATTAAAACATGATGAGAGCAAAATTAAGCCATGGCACCTCACAACTGGAAGTAGATTTTTTTTTCAACTGGCATCAAAATCTGAAGCTAAAGGAACATTTTAGCTCAAACTTTAATTTTAAGTTTCAACCAGTGAGAACGGAAGAAGGCAAGACCCATAATGGTCCTCACAATTCCTCCATGGGTCCTCCCCACTCCGTGGAGATGCTGATCTCAGTCAAAGCAGGCTCGACACCTTCTTCACCATGGAATTACAGCTCGGTCACACAAAGGAGCTCTCACCAACCCCAGTACCATTTAATTAATTAATTAATTAATTAATTAATTAATTGTGATACTTATTTATTTATTTATTTATTTATTTATTTATTGTTATTTATATGAGTACACTGTAGCCATCTTCAGACACACACCAGAAGAGTGCATCAAATCTCATTACAGATGGTTGTGAGGCCGCCATGTGGTTGCTGGGAATTGAACTCAGGATCTCTGGAAGAGCAGTCAGTGCTCTCAATCGCTGAGCCATCAGCCCAACCCCAGTTGTTAGATCCTGACTTAAGCCTACTACTAACTGAAAGGTTCTGTTCCAGCTGGTGGACCTCGTTCTGATCTCAGTGTCTGGGAAATCCTTCCGTGAAGGCAGCTGAACAGCCTCTGCCTTGACACACCCTAATATGTTCACAGTCCTCAAACCTTTGACATGTACAAACACCCCTGAGTGAGCCTCCTGGGGCCTGTCAGCACTCAAGCTGACTGAACGCCACACCCAAGTCTCTAGCCTGACCAGAAAGTCAATCCATGAACCAAATTCACACCCAAGACCATGCATCTGCTCTCTCCATTTCTTTGTGGTCTCTGGAGGAGACATGGAAGAGCTGGACAGAAGCCGTGGAGACAGTTAGGGTCTGTGTTTTTCTTCCTTCCTCTCCATGGCCAAATTTGAAGCCTCATGACTCATTCCTTAAGCCTTAAATTTTAGCAGTTTGAAAGTCTATCTCACCTGCTAGATGCCAGGGTTAAATACTTTGCCTATATAGATTTTAATGACCACATCTACTCCTTTATTCAAGTCAGGAAACAAACAAAACTGAAAGCCTTTTTAATCCTCTCTCATCTTAACTCCCACATCTCTCAGACCCATTCACCAGGCCCTGGCCCTGTCATTTCTGGCTCCTCTTCCCACCTCTCCTTTGCCCTTTGATGGCTGAGTTATTCACATCCCCTTTTAGTCCACACTTGCAAGGAGCCCCCTAACTGTCTCTCCTGCTCTAAATCTCACTTCCTCTAATTCGTTCTCCTAGTGGTACTGAGAAGTGACAATGATCTTTATATGCCAGGAAAGCTCAAGTAACTCTCCCTCTTAAAACCCCTTCAAGTGCTTCCTATAGTTTACAGGAAAGAAAGGAGCAAAAGTCTTCAAGTGACGAGGAAGGTTCTGCATTATGTGGCCTGGCAGTTGTCCTGACCTTAAAATTCTTACAGATCCTCGGCTCTTCCTTGAGGTTTCCCAACTCCCCGCCTCTGCCCTTATGTTCCGTGTCTCCACTCCCCATCGGCCTGTCCTAATAAATGTCTCTTCACTTACCCAGAAGACTCAGCCCCAGCACCGTCTTTCTCTACAGATTTTGCATCCTAACAGACACCTGGAACTACTACTGATGCTGTTCTTGATGTCTGCCTTCTTCACCTACTTTTCAGAAATCTCAAAAACATGCTTCCTTTCTTCTGGGAAGAAATTCCCCAAAGACAATGCCCAAAGCAATTTAATTCACGAACCCAGAACATCATACAGTACTTGCATATGTCCGATATTCAATCAGTGCTGAAGGAACTGAGTAAATTATGCAAACCATTCAATAAAACAGAATTGTACGTCTTCGTGATACATGAGATAGTTTCTAGACTAGAACAAGCAGTCAGTAAATCTTCCTTAAAATGAATGAATAGCTAAAATTCATCCTATGCCAGAAAGCTAAAAATCTGGTCGCTATTCTTGGTGTCCTTCATCACTGCATATTTTTTTCTCTAATATAACAACGTCACAGGGGGTAAGGCAGTATGGGTTACCATTCTACCAAACGCTGGTACAGGTATGAGGCAGCTCACTGGTTAATTGTTTTGCTTCCGAGAATTCATTGAGGGTTTAGTTCTCTGTATAAACCTGAAATACACCCAATGAACAGAGAACAAACAATGGTTTTATTTTTCCACTTCTGAACCTCAGAGAGAGCAAGGCAAGAGAAAGAATTCTACTAACCTTAAGAGCAAACACCATATAAAACCTATAATTAAAATGCTTACATCACTGAGATTTATACAATACTCAGAATTAAACATGAAAGTACAAAATGGGCACAGTCCCTAGAAGGAGGATGAACTGTCAAATATTGTTTACTGATGTCCCAGTTGCTCTGGGATTTCTATTAGACAATGATAAGCTTTGGCTTGTCACACTCTATGAGAATCCCTTTAAAATGCAAATCCTTCAAGGTAGAAGTTGGTATTTGGCCTATATTCGTGATCAATAAGGCCAGGCTGGAGGTTTATGGCTGCTGTTGGCTAGTATACGCTATCACATATTACCATATGTTAAATGTGTAGCCTGTTGTTACAGCTCAGAAGGAAGCCCGTCCAGAGCTTCATCATCACAGGGTTAGAGCTGACAATTTGTTTATGGTCACCTAGTCTAACTGCTACACTAAAGAGACCCATGTTAATGTTTATTTATATGCTCACCCAATATCTACTGCATACTGTTTGTCAAACATTCCTCTTGGAACTTGAGACATATGAATAAAATAAAAGTTAAACACCCAAGTCTCACTCATTATGGTGATCCATGGCTTTAATCCCTCAGGAGACAGAGACCAGCCATGGCTATGTAGAGAGTTCCATATGGGCCAGGGCTTCTTAGTGTGATCTTGTCTTCAACTGTGTGTATGTGTGTGTGTGTGTGTGTGTGTGTGTGTGTGTGTGTGTGTGTGTGTATGTGTGTGTGTGTGTGTGTGTGTGTGTGTGTGTGTGTGTAAAAACCCAAGTCTTCACATAGCTTAATATTAGGGAGATTAATATTAGGGAGAGAAGAGCTCTTGGCAACACATAAGTAAAATGTATTTTCTGCTTCTTTGCTTGGGTGTGTCAAACGTTTAGTCAGCAGTACAAATAAAAGCATCAGCAGAAAGGGAGATAAAAACATGTCCATGGAGGCTGGGGGCTTGGAGAGTGAGGCTTAGAGGTTTAAGTGGAGGCAATTTGAGTGTCCCTGATTAGAGAATTCTTCACTGGTGAGGTCCAACCTGAAGGAAAGCTTAAAAGGGGAGCAATAGTAAAGTATGCAGCTATCTGAGTAAGGGCGGTTCCCTAGGCAAAGTGAGATGCGAGTGGGAAGATCAAAAATTTGATTCCTTTCAGAGAGGCCCCTGGTCCTGGAAAGGCTCGCTGCAGCAGTGTAGGGGAATACCAGGACAGGGAATCAGGAGATGGTTGATTGGGGAACAAAGGGAGGGGAGATGGCTTATGGGACTTTGGGGCTTGGGAGACCAGGAAAGGGGAAATCATTTGAAATGTAAATAAAGAATATATCCAATAAAAAAAATTGATCCCTTATAAGAAAAAGAACAAGGAGAGCATACATTTAGTTCCATGTGAGCAAAAAAAAAAAAAAAAAAAAAAAAAGAGAGAGAGAGAGAGAGAATTAAGAAATGGGCTTCAGAGGGCTGCTTGGAGGTCAGGTCATCAAGCACTTGGCCTCCTGAAGACAGTGTGTCACTATGAATAAGATGAGAAGCTAATGGAAGGACTGGAGCACAAGAAGGAAATGTTCTCATTTATCCTTAGAGAAGAGACTATGTTGAGAAGCTCCTGATGGGGAGAAGGATAGGAGCAGATAAATCTGGCAGTTATTACATTAGCCAGGATCAGAGGTGATAGAAGCACAGACCTGCACAGCAGTGACCAAGCCAGCATGATATAAGCAGAATCTGGATGAATTTCGTTTATGGAGCCAAGATAATTTGCTAATGTATTTATTATGCAGACTATAATGCATATTATGCATTATATGCTATGCAGAACAACAAAGGCAATAATGGAAGGTTTGTCGGGCATGACCAGCTATGGTGTGATGTTTTCAATGACTGATTAGGAAGGCTGAAGCAAGAGCAAATTTGGGAGGATGGAGATGATCAGAAGCTCTGCTGGGCACATGCGAAATGTGCCACGATAAGCCATCAAGAAGAGGGGAATTACCCAGACAGTTGGCTATGCAGAGGAGAAGGAGTTACTCAGGAAAGCCACACATTATGTCAGGTTATACAGTCTGAGACACTTGTCTAAAGAGTGTTCAACTTACAACCTTCCCCAAATCTGAAACCTTTAAGGGAGTCACTTGGTCTAGCCATTTTGTCTGCAGCAGAACTTAGTAAACAACTGTGTGTGTCCAGGTTTGCCAAGAGAACAGAGAGTGGGGTCAACCATACTCAATGACTTGATGGAGACTTCTAGGTGTCCAAGTTATATGTAACCCCTTTCCTAAGTGACAAATTAGTCATCAGGGTAATAAATAGTCCATGAAAGGATGAGAGTACTGCCTTTTTTCCAGAGGTTCAATCCTCAGCATCCTTGGGATAGCTCACAACCATCCATAACTACAGTTCCAAGGCATCTGATTCCATTTTCTTACCACTGCAGGCACCAGGCATGCATATGGTGTATAGACATATACGAAGCCAAAACAAATCCACACACATAAACTAAAGTTAGCAAAGAAAGAGATGATGATCACAAAAGACTTCAACCTTTCAAGCTTTTATCCCATTAAAGCCCATCGATCACAAACCTCTAACTTGGAGGGAAAAAGAATACCCACTTCACATCAGGTAACAACCAGCCTTATGAGAAAGCATAATACAGGGGTCTGAGAAGGGTATGACATCCCTCGTAGCTCAATGCAGAGAATTAAGAAGAGTGATTTGAGAAGAGTTGTCTATAAGAAAATCATGAGAAAAAATTGGTGTGACAGTCACTGCCCTGCTGTCTCTCAACACCAAACCAACCCATCTGTACTGTGTTGCTTGGCACTGCTCTCTCAGTATTCCCTAGCCAGAAAGATTCCTGTTAGCTTCTGTCAATGAGGGAGACTGGTGTGAAATTGGAAGGCAAGGAGGAGGGAAGATGCACTCTTTTTTCTATTTACAGTTCTTGTAAGTTTCTTTCCAGCAGCAGAGAACAGTTATAACACCAGAGATGCACAACCTCCAGTAGGCTGTGTGACTTCAGGGACAGAGGATGAGCAAAAAAAAGTGCCAATTCCCCAGACCCCCAGCCTCACACCGTTTCTCCTTCAAAGGTCTGAATACCAGCCAAATGGTAGCTTCCTTAGAGATCACCCAATAGCCACACAATAGGTACCACTCAAGTATCAAAGCACTGACCACACAGGTCAATCTCCTGATCTCTGAGGGAGAACAGACTCCTTGATTACTTCAGCCCCAATTTCAGCTGCATTCAACAGGCACGGTATGCACCTGGGAGTTCTCTCTCAGCTCTTTCAGCCTTCCAGTCCAACTCTGCAACAGTTCTCATAGATATCACAGACTCTTCTCTCTACAAGGTAGATGGAATTCATCTCTTACTGAGTGTATCTGGCTTAGAGACGTGTTTCTGATGTGTGGAATATGATAAGTATGACAAGACCATCAAACGCGTCACAGAATCCTTCTGCTCACTCTTTTAGCTCATTCTCTGAGAATGCCAACTGCTGTGTTACGGGGACACTCGGACAGCCCTGTGGAGATGCCTGTGCGACAAGGAACACCGATCCTTGACCAACTTCTGGCAAGAAGCTAAGGCCTTCCACCTATGAATATGCAAGTGGGTCACCTTAAAAGCAGGTTCTTCTCTGTCAGCCAAGTTTTAAAGTGACTCTAACCCTGTCCAGTAGACTGGCTGCAACATCATGAGAAGACACTCCTGAATTCATGAACCTGAGGAACTATGAGATAATATACAAAATGTTTGTTGGGTCAAGTCACTACATTTTGAAGTAACTGGGGTCTACCACAACAGAAAATAATAGACCAAATGGCCAACTCCTTATATTGATGTTTTCCTCAGAACTGTCTATTATAGCTTTTGCTGGGCTTTGATTCATAGAATGCAAGGAAGATAGAAATCAGTACTGAATATATCTTTTTCTAACGCCAACAGAGCCAGTGGAAGATGGGTAGTCATATTCATATAAAATAAGTCAGGTGTAATGGTATACACCTATAGTCCCAGAACTTGGCAGGTAATACAAAGAGGATCTGTAGTTCCGTTTTTCTCGATACTATCAATAATATTGTGATAACATAAATCATTACCTATTTAGCATGGATTATCTATTGGATGAAAGTCTTTGTGGGACACAAGTGTTATTTGATAATTCGATAATTATCGCCCTAATTAGAACAATCAGTAGTAAGCACAGGAACCAGGGGTCAGTTTCTTCTAAGATCAAGTCACCAAGCATTAGAAGGTATCTGTCACTGGTGACTTTAAAAAAACAAAAACAGCAATAACAATAAACCCTCTTATTTCTTGGAGTCACAAACAGATATGCTGAAAAGCAAATCCAAAATACAGCTTTATGAATTATATCACTATTATATAAGATAAACTTAGATGAGCTAAAGCTTTAATGTGTTATTCAGAGGAAGTAGATACCTGGCACTTTGAAAATGTATTTGTTGGGCTTGGACAAGGAAGAGTATTTACAATCTAGTATCCCTAAGCCTTAATTACTAGCAGATGTGGGCTGCAGAGATAGTTCAGCAGTTAAGAGCACCAACTGCTCTTCCGAAGGTCCTGAGTTCAAATCCCAGCAATCACATGGTGGGTCACAACCATCCATAACAAGATCTGACTCCCTCTTCTGGAAAGTCTGAAGACAGCTACAGTGTACATATAATAAATTAATAATTTTTTTAAAAAAATTACTAGCAGATGCAATGCCTGCATTCTGCAGTCAGTGGCTTTCCCATGAGTATCTTTTGGTAACTTCATGAAAATGTGTCAGGATACCTGTTTCCTGCCCCAACCAGGAACTATATTAAGATCTATTCATGGGCAAAATTTACATCACCTCTGGAGAAAGAAAACTCGGATACCAAAAGAATAGCAAGGCTTCGAATATATACACTGGCACAAAGTTGAATAGATGCCAGGGTAGACTCTAAGTGTGTCAGAGCCAGAATGATTATAAACAATGTTAGAGGAAATAAAATGCATTACTGTGGTTTATCTTACCAGAGAACAAAGTAACTGTAAGGGACTCCAACCCACTGAGGGTTTTCTGAAATCTGGACCCAAAATTAAGGAGGTTGACTCAGAGTAAGACAGCAAAGTTTCCTTGGCATAAAACTGAGGAAAGGAATAATTACTGAGCAAAAACAGGATGTTGGAGGCATCTTAACTCTCTGCAGAGAGTGGGGAATCACCTCCCAGTAAAGCTCGGAGTTTGGTGACTGATCTTTGTAACCCCAGAATGATAACTGAAATGAGTTTCCTAATTTTAGAAAGGATGATGTATTTCTGAAATATTCAGGGTCAAATAGGATTTAATTACTATAGTCAAAGCATAATTTCCACAGTCAATCAGGATTCAGGATTGACCCGAACTTGATCTTAAGTCATGAATAATTGATCACAACATTTTGATAACATAAATCAGCACACCAAATAATCATATGTATAAACACATAATTATTTATTATTATTATATATTAAGCAACGTAGTTAACAGACTTGGTTCAAAGTAATGATAAAGCACCACATTTACCTGGGTTTTCCCTAAGTACGTTCACAACAAGTTATTCCCTTTGCATAAGACTCATTGGTCATAATTATATTCTAGAATATTCCTCAAGACTTCCATAGGGTGGATTCAACTTAATCCTCCTTTTTCAGCTTATGTAAAATGCTGAAGGACCATGAGTTGTTATGAAGCTATTCAGGCGATAGTTTCAATTGCAGGCACTGGTGCAGGTGTAGTGTCTTTAGTGGGATACTCGTGTGTAACCATTGCTCTGACAAATACCTTCATTTTATCCCTAAATTACAATCTCAGCACAAGTGTTTGTTGTCACCATTCAGGGACACTGGAGGATCTTCACAGACAAGGATAACTCTTCCACTGTCTGGCATAATCTCATTCAAAGAGATTCTGATCATTGTGACATTTCACAGAACATTCCGATGTCAGCTACTTTGGCGAAATCATGCTTAATGGGCCTTATGAGAAATAACTGGCAGAGACTTTACATACTATAAAATAATATGCCAGCCAGAAAGTGAGAAAAAATGGTCACAATTTTTCAGAGACTGTCTTTTATGTATCCTTGAAAGAGATAGATGATTGTAGGTCACTCCAGTGATTCAAACTCCTGTACTATCAAAACCTTAGTCTATTCAAAGTACTTTAGAAAGTACTTTATACTGAGTAATAGATATTCATTTCTAATAGTTTTAGAGGTTAGAAAGTTGAAGTCCAGGATACAAGCAGACTTGGTGTCTTAATAACTATTACATTGGAATTTAATTCCAACATGAATTTGATGGGGGAGATAGATATTCAAAGCCCAGCAAAATTGGAGTATCACAAAGCTTCATAGCTTTGGTATCTTCTATATAGAAAGAATGTAATTAAATCCTTCCCAGTCTCAGACCTTGGTTTATATATGATAGCCCGATGGCCTAGGCTGAACAGAGTTCGCCCTGTTGAGACATAGTAAGTTGTGAGGATATTCCTTCTCGGTGAGCCACAGTCGAAGCAGTAAGGTCCTTTCACAATCACTACTTCTCCTACTCTGTCGCACTTGCTAGTGGCAACTGTTCAATTGCATATTGTCCAACAGGGTCCTGTAGTGCTGCAAGCAAAAGAGATGAAGGAAAGACAATGTGCAGAATCATCCATTCCAGGCATACTGTCCTCCTGCTAATCTGCACACCAACCTCCTACCTAAGGTTTTTCATATTTGTTTTATCATTGACCTTAGATGTCCTCTCTCCAGATAGCCAAGGGCCTTGCAATTCTTTCTTTTGAGTCTTGGCTTCAACTCATTTTCTCATAGAAGCCTTCTCTGGTCACCCTATTTCTTGTTTTATTTGTTTTCCTTAGCCCACATTGCTATTTAGCATAGTATATGTCTTACAGTTCCTTTCCATTGTGCATCTCCCTCACTGGACTATAAACACCATAAGGGAAGGAGTATGTTCCACATCACTGCATCCCCATCCCTTAGAATAAAATCTGATTTATTAGGAATCTGGTACACAGCCAGATTCCTAATAAATACCTGTTTTATAAATAAACAGCTATGCAATCACAGTTTTTAAAAAAAAAAAAAAACATGAGAATAAAAATATCAGGGACATGTTACATAGCTTTCAAGCCTTCTCCCTTTCTTCCTGGGCCCTGGCAACATCTTATCTAGATCTTGAATAGATTCTATTTTATTATTTTATTCTAAAAATACCCAGCTGTTTGGGGAGGATGGGGAGAGACAGACAGCTCTGATAAATTATAAATGTCCTAAGAAATTTCAAAAATTCTATTCCCTGCATTCTTCATAATACATTATACTTTGACATTTATAAAAATGAAAAACAAATAGAAATTAATCTCATCTTTAAAATATGAATCCTATAAATGTTATTGAACTATATTTTTATCACATTTTCAAACTATGTATAATACTTAGCTCTGAAATCCATTACTTCTTCACAACTTAGGATTTTTGAATTAATAGATGTTTACTTTTTATAATCATTAATATTTCTGCTGCCAATACACTTGCTAATCCTGTACTACTCTTTTTTGTTTCTAGCCTGTGCTATAAAACCAATGTTAGTACTCAATTTTTAACCTTCTTCCAGAAGCTAGTTTCTTAAAGTGGACCAGGAAATGAAAGCATACTGCTGGGATTGGAAGATTGGGAAAGTTGGAGCTCATAAGCTATGCAAATGGCTAAGAACATCAATAGCATTTCACAAACATAGATGCTGGATCTAAAATCATGCCATGTTCCTGTTCATAGGTCTTGGTGGACAGATCCAAGAAAACACTCGATTTCTACAAGGAAGCCCAAACACAAGCTCTATCTAGAATAGGCTCTGGGAGGAAAGGTATATCAAAAATACTATTTAAAGATATTGGGTGTGTAGAGAATTTCCAGGAGAATAAGAAAGGAGATGCAAGAAAGCAATAATCTAACCTGATCTCAGCAAGCCATTCGGGGAATAAATAGTACATGTATTTAAAGTCAAGGATGCAATTTCCTCTTAGCAGTTTCAAGGCTGCATTAACTCAATCACCACGGCTCATGATGAAAGCACACATACAATAGATGAAGTTGGAAGACTGTACTTATTGTTTGCTAACTGTTCCACATTGAACTGTGTCCACTTGTATTCCTTCCCTTTCATTTCTACATACTTATGCTTTATTGTTTGCACACAGGTGTCGGAATATCTACACAAAAGTAAAGCAGATGTTTATAAAATTTGAGAAACTAATGTGTAAAGTTTAAGCTTGTGACACATCATTTTCTCTTTCAGACTTGAAGGTCTCACTTTACAGACAGTGCTGCCTAACGTGATATATTAGATTTATTAAATTAATTTTTAGCTGTCAACTCTCAAAAAATGCAGGCTCAAAAAGGTCAGAGATTCTGTTGTTGAAGTTGTTTTTTTATATATATACACATATAACCTCAGCATTTTGAAAGTGGTGCCTGGCACATAGAAAGCCCTTAATAAATATTTATAGAATGAATGACACAGTCAAAATAGCCTCTCAACTGAATAAATACACACAGTACAGCTAATTCATAATGTTTATGTATCTACATAAAATCTGAGCCTCATAAAGTTTGTCTTAAAAGCCTGGTTGAGATCAATAGTGCTTGAAAGATACAATATAATTAATATAATTTGGCTTTAAGGGATTTATAGTTTGGTTAAAGAATCAAAACTAAACCATAAAAATACTTTCCTCATATACAAATGTAAAATAACCCATTATATTGTTATGTGGACCATTGATAAGACAAATTCTATGAGAAGAAAAACAAAGAAAAGCAATATGACCTTTATAGAGAGCTTCTTAGGGAAGATAGATTCTGAAGTCGTCTTTGAAGCAGAAGAAGAAAACTTCCAGCATGGAGGCAGGGGAAAGCAAAAAGAATACACAAGGCTTCAAAATAGCCACTTACAGCAAGATATAGTAAGACAAGCTTGAAGGAAATAAACTGGATGGGAACCCATAGATTTGTGCTACATATATTAAGGGACACTAATGACGTGCTGGGTTTCAGATACAGAATTTCTGCAGTCACTGACGCCCCAAAAAAACATTTATGGGGCGTTTACTGGTGTGCTAGAAATTATATAGGTACTGAACAAGAAAAAACAATAAAATCTTTATTCCCATAAAGTTTACACTCTAGTGGGAGAGAGAAAAAATGTGGGAATAAACACAACTCTTCATGTAGCTCTCCATGTTTGAAACACAGACAACATGACAAGTCCAAGAAAGTTCCATAGAAGATCATAGAGTCAGAGACAGCCTTCTGAGGGACAAGTGTGTGTGGTGACACTCTGAAGGATAATGTCTTACTTCTGTGCACCCCAAACAAGTTCAGGCCAGGTGGACCCTCTTATACTCTGTCCCAGAATACATTGGGACAATAGAAGAATAAAAAACTACCTACATTGGATAATCACTAAGGGCAGAGAAAGCTGTACTATTGTTCAGAGTTGGGAGTGTGTGGAGCCCAGCGAAAGCAGGGTGTTGAGGGGGTTCCAAGGTTTCTCGGTGCATTGTTTGGAGAGGGATGTGTGCTCACAGTATGTGAAAGTAACAAAACAAATCTGCCATATTTGCAAAGAGTGGGAAAGGATTTCGGTTAATCCCTGGCTATGAACACAGAAGGGTGTGGGAAAGAAACTGCTGAGATCAAGAGGCAGAAGAACCCACATTTCAGAGGAGAGACCTTACAGAAATGTAGGACCCTGCCTGCCCTGCAGGGTCTGTGACACAAAAACACAGCCAGACATGGAAAGACTTGAGTATTCGACATGGGGCAAAACTCTCTAGGGATTAAATAAATAAAACTTAAGAGACAAGTCCAGAAAAAAAATAGTGCCTGCCCCAAATCTTACTCAAAATCATAACGTCACAGATTCAAGAAACTCAATGAAAACGTTAAGAAAATCACACCAAGACATACCAAAGTTACTGAAAACTAGTGATAAAGGCACAATAGTGAAAGAACAGGAGAAAACATTCTCTGTCTCCATTAAAGGAAAGCAAAGGACAGATTGCTCTTCTTTGGAAGCATGTGGTCTAGAAGGAAGTCTAGAGATGAAGTGCTACAGAGAAAGAAACTCAATTCCTTAAGTCATAGTACTGACCGATCCCCTGAGGAAACTGCACAACCGTCTCAGGAGATGACACAAATGTGCTGGGCAAGACCGTCTCCCCATTTCTGAGAGAAACGGCATCCAACAGACAGAAGGCAATGTTTGTCACCAGATAGCATCAGGAAATAAAAATATAAACTAAACTAAACTAAAATGTACTGCCCTGCTTACTGTGAAAGACTTAAGTCGTAGCCCCTTCTATCATAGACAAGAGAAGTGTGACCACTCTGTTTATGTTCTATTTATAGGTAGAACTGTATTTATTCTCCAAATGTCCAAGATAATAATGAAACAAGAAAAAATGAAAAAAGTATTTAAAGCTGAAATTATTTTACACAAATATGATTACAACTGTCTACCCATATAGAAAACTCCAGCAAATAAAGTGAGTAGGCTTAGTATATTCACAAGATATAGGTTAATGTGGAAAAAAAAATCTATTTTCTTACGCCAGCTGTGATTGTGAACATTGAGCTTTTGAAAAGCTCAGTTGGCAGTAACACTGCCATGACAATAGCTTTAGAGTATGGAATACTTGGGGAACGATTTAACAAAGTATGTGCAAGAAACGGCCACTGAAAACCACAGCACCTTGATAATGCAATAGAGCATCTTAAGGCAACAGACAGAGCCTCCCTCTTCGGTTTCGCTCTCAAGAGGCAGGCTATCACCAAGCCCCCATGCAGCAGTACGTGGGTAATTGACTTACCATTTATAATTTTATTATTATGTGAAATTCTTCACTCAATACTTACTTTTTAGAATTTTATGATGAAAGCATGCTGCATTTCTTTTATGCATTTATTGAGACGGTCATTTGCTTTTGTTCTTCATTCTTTTGGTGGGGTTTTCACACTATTGATTAGTAAATCTCAAACCATCCTTGCATCCCTGAAATAATTCCCGTTTGATTGGGATAAGCAATTGTTTTAATGTGCTGTGGCATTTGTTTTGCTAGACTTTTGCTGAGAATTTTAGTATTTGTGTTCATATAATTTTAAAGGAAAAATGTTATAAGTTAGAGGTTCAATTGAAGATAAGTAAGTATATAAAATTTATCAAAATTACTAGTCACTGGAACATAAGTTAAAAGAATGCCATGCAGGTAAATAGCTATGAAATGTCATAGCTTAAAGTATGGACAGTATTAAGTGTCCCCTGGAATTCTCATATATTGCTGATGAAAAATGTAAAGTAGTTAGTACTGCTACTTTAGAGAACCATTTGACAGTCATCCATGAAGCTAAATGACAGACATTACAACCCCTAGCTAACATCCAAACTAAATGAAAACTTGTGTTCACACAGACTTGTATGTCAATGTTAGTGGCAATTTCTTTGTAATAATGAAAACCAGAAAGAGTCTTAGTAGCCATTACCAGCTACGTTCTTTGGTATGTTCACTTAAATAGTCCTGCCCCTTAATAGAAAAGGACACTAACCCCCTGGTATTTGCAGTAAAATGAATGAGTCTTAGAAACATTGTACTAAGTGTAAAGAGACAGACCAGAGAGAGAGAGAGAGAGAGAGAGAGAGAGAGTATGTGTGTGTGTGTGTTGGACAAAAAAATTGGACAGTATATGCACAGGATAAATGAAAGGTGGGGTGGACAACTCCACAATAGAACTAGAGAGCTCATGGGCTAACCAAACTGTGACAATACCATGGTTGATAGATACACAACTGTAGGCATTTGTCCATTAGATTGCATATATAAACTGGTAAATTTTACTTTCTATAATGTTTAGAATTTTTGTTTTTCATTTGCATACAGTAGCTCCTTACATTTCTGTGGTGTTTCGATTCATAATTATTAAGTCAAGACGATCCACATATTGGCTCACCTCAGATGTTAAGCACTGATTTGTGTCTTTTCTGAAACAGTCGCTTAGCTGCTCACCATAACCATCTTCCTGAGCTATGTAGAATTCGAAGGTTGCTCCTCCTAACCAACTCTACCCGCTAACAGAGCTCTCTCCATCCTGCTCCTCAGACCCTCTCTGGTCTCTTGAAAACTGCTTTTTCTTCACTCTCTGTTTCTGTGAAAAACATTTTATGCAATGTTTATTTCAAAAACGTAACTCATATGTCTTGATTATAAGGACTACTTAACAATAAGACCCAAAATATGCTTGACATTTAATAAAGAAGAAATAAGTAAACAAATTAATAAATGGATGAGTGGCAGGCAAAGAACTTAAAATCTCATAACAGAATGCTTCCTCTAGTGTGTTTGCCTGACGCTCTGAATTATATCTACAACTAGTATTATTAAGGTCGTTGGAGGCTCACTGCAGAGTCCTGTTTTCTAGCTGGCTGGTACTTCACACTGTTCTTTATAAGACATTTTTACTTCCTAGCATTCTTTCTTGGCTTTGGCTTCTAGCCAGTAAAAACTGAAACCCTTGCAAGATTTTTTTTTTCCACAAATCTTGATATCCTTGTTACTACTCACAGTGCCTGCAATGCCCTTCCACTGATCGCTCAGTGTCCAAATCACACTCTCCGAGAGCTTGTATCATTGTGTTTCTTTTGCAATTTTAGATCCATTTCTGGATGACCTGGGAACGAAGCTGGGTACCGCAGTGAACCACTTCATATATAATTCAATCTTTAATAACCCTAAATTGAGTCTTTTATCTATTGTCTCCTCAAAAAACTAATTTTGTTTGTCGACAAAGCCTGAGCCAGCAGCACAGATTCAGCAGTCAGCCTTTGTTTTGTTTTTCACTTCCAAAAACTATTTAAGCCTCTTTTCTTCACAAGAGCGCTATATAGTTTGCACAGGTGCACACCACTCATAATTTCCAGGGCCAGTGAAATGGCTTTATGAGTAAAAGTGCCTGAGGACCTCAGATCTATCCACAGGACCCATGGCAGAAGGAGAGAGTAGAATCTTGAGTGTTGTCTCCTGACCTCCACAGGCACACTGCGACACATGCTGAACTACAGACACGCACAATCCATACACATTCAGAGCTTACATACACACACACACACACACACACACACACACAAATCATGTTTTACCAAGAAAGAAAATTCGCAATGAGGAGTTAAGTCAGTTCTGCCACATTCTGCATTGTGAAGTTAAGAGACATCATGTGAGACACTTGGCTTCTATTAGCCATTTATACCCCCCCACCACTCCCCAGAAATCATTAATGAATAGCTAAGCAGCCCAGGAGACCATCCTTTCATAATTCCTCCATATCTGCATCCAGGCTGACAACCTCCCCAGAGCCTGTGACTGACCTCAAATTCAACTCACTCTCACAGAAGGAATAAGATGTATTTTCTGCATTCACATTCCTGTGTGTGACCCACAGGCAGAAGGAGCTTTTAAATGGTTAAAGAAATAGAAATATTTGCTATTAAAAATAGCCTTTTTTTCTTTTTTAAAAATATTTTTATAGGATATATTCTATATTTACATTTCATTTCCCTTTTCCTGGTTCCCTGCCCCCCAAAGGTCACACATGCCCTTTTCCCTCCCCCTCTTCCCCCATCCACCCCTTCCCACTTCCCCGTTCTGGTATTCCCCTACACTGATGCTTTGAGCCTTTCCAGAACCAGGGTCCACTCCTTCCTTCTTGTCAGATATCATTTGGTATGTGGACTGTGTCTTTGGTGTCCCAAGATTCTAGGCTAATATCCACTTATCAGTGAGTGCATACCATGGGTATTCTTTTGAGACTGGGTTACCTCACTTAGTATGATGTCCTCCAGCTCCATCCATTTCTCTAAGAATTTCATGAATCCATTGTTTCTAACGACTGAATAGTACTCCATTGTGTATATATACCACATTTTTTTGTATCCATTCCTCCACTGAGGGACATCTGGGTTCTTTCCAGCTTCTGGCTATTATAAATAGGGCTACTATGAACATAGTGGAACATGTATCCTTAAAGAGAAAGTAGGAAGTGTACCACAGATCTAAGATGTCCTCTCCACAAACTCATATATGGTTGTCACAAAACACATGTTCATGGTGCCCTACAGAAAGATGGCATGAGGCAGACATGAGAACATATCCTCACAGGGGTCGTTCAGTCATCATTATACACTGCAAGACTCACCCAAAGAATGATGAGACCAGACCTCCAAAGTAGATTACCCCAAATTTAGCAACAAGCCCATATACTTTATAATACAGCTGATTGAATTTGGGCAGAAATTCGAATGTTTTGGGTTATTCAACAAACATCCAATTAATATCTTGGTTAAAATAAATATAGCAGGCACTGCAAAATGTCTTTCCTCTGTGGCTACTCAGCTGGTTACCATTTACATGCTGTTCTCCTAGGTCATGCACGGTATATGTTCTCTTTACATAGGACCATCTGTGGCCTATGCATTCATGAATACTATCTGGAGAAACTAGATGGATATGTCCTGGAAATCTGAATGCCCAGAATCCAAAGGAGAAGCAGCTGTTTTCTTTTCAAATATTTTAGAAAGGTATTTGCCATTGTGATGCACTGACTGATACTGAAACAGAGGAAGACTGAACAGCCAAGGGCGAGAGAGAGTTTGGAAATAACAAACTGAACTGGTGTGAGCCAGGTCACATTAAAAAAGAAAAGAATTCCTTTTTCCTGTGTCCTAGAAAAGAGAGGAGAGGAGACAGGAGAGGGGAGAGAGAGAGAGAGAGAGAGAGAGAGAGAGAGAGAGAGAGAGAGAGAGAGAGAGAGAGAACATCAGCATGGGAGAAAGACAGAGAGAAATTGTACAATGAGTAAAGATGTTAGTTTAGAGAGAGTTAAACCTGAATTTGAAACATTAATACCCTCTACCTACTTTTTTCTTCTTCTTCTTCTTCTTCTTCTTCTTCTTCTTCTTCTTCTTCTTCTTCTTCTTCTTCTTCTTTTTTTTTTCCTGAGACAGGGTTTCTCTGTATAGTCCTGGCTATCCTGGAACTCACTCTGTAGACCAGGCTGGCCTCGAACTCAGAAATCCACCTGCCTCTGCCTCCCAAGTGCTGGGATTAAAAGCGTACACCACCACTGCCCGCTAAAGATTTATTTATTTATTATATGTAAGTACACTGTGGCTATCTTCAGACAATCCAGAAGAGGGTGTCAGATCTCATTATGGATGGTTGTAAGCCACCCTGTGGTTGCTGGGATTTGAACTCCGGACCTTCAAAAGAGCAACTAGTGCTTTTAACCACTGAGCCATCTCTCCAGCCCACCCTCTACCTACTTAACTTCAGTAAATAACATTAAACCCAAGCTCGTAGGCCCCAGCTTCCTCATCTGTGATGGGCAGATGATGGCCCCTCGTTTAAAAGATCGTTGTTAAAGCTAAGGATAACAGACAAAGTCATTTAGCATAGTGCTAAGTTTACAGATGGCTCCCAACTAGAGGTGACATGTACTGTTACAGTAACGAGTTACGAAAGAACTGGAACTCTGGACACATTTTCCAAACGAGGAGCTAGGACCTAATAAAACATAAATAACAAAAGATAAGGTTTTGATATAAAAATTAAGGTGCAGAACTGGACACAAGACAAGTTCCAGCAGTATGTTAGGAAGAGTCTGGGAATTTGTATGTGTTATATTTGATAAGATATATATAACATCTAAGTTCATATATATATATATATATATATATATATATATATACACACAAATGTTTATCCAAATAATAAATATATATTTAAATATTAGATAATATGAATATATAATATATGCATAAATATATATTCCCAGACTCTTCCTAACATGTATATATAAACTGTATATATGTATGTATATATATGTGTGTGTACATATATATGTATATATAAACATATATACATATATATGAACACATAAACATATGCATATACTGCAAAATTCACCCAAAGAATGATGAGACCAGACTTTCAAAGTAGATAACCATAAATTTAGCAACAAGCCCATATACTTTATAGTACATCTGATAGAGTTTCAAATAGTTTGGTTTATTCAATAAACAGCCAATTAAAATCATATAATGGGCACTGCAAAATGCCTTTCCTCTGTAGCTGCTCAGTGGTTACAGTTTACATGCTGTTCTCCCAGGTCATGTACGGCACGTGTTCTCCTTACATGCCTATGGATTCATGAATACTACCTGAAGAAACAAGCTACATGTGTATACACACACACACACACACACACACACACACACACACACACTAAATGGGAACTCTGAAGGGAACCTGGATCCAGCGGCCGATGGAAGAGAGCACAGCAGCATGGTCCGTACGAGTTAGAGACAATGAGCAAGCTGATGGGGGACTCACAGAGATCCAAAAAGATGGGCCAGGACATTTGTAAACCAAACTAGATGACTCAATAATGTTTGCATTTCCACATATCCAGGAAATTATATATATATACATATATATAAATATATATGTATTTATATATATATTTATATATATAAGTATATATGTGTATATATATATATAACAAATTAGAAAGACCAGAAACTTACTGTAATAACTTCCATATGGGACTACAAGAAGTCAACCTGCTCATGCGATCTTATTGCAGCATCTACTAAGTAGGTTAGGAAGTCCCAGCAGCTCACAAAAGGCAAGAACAGTGCCAGCAAGAAGGTGGTACTCTGTTCCTCTGGAGTCAGTCCTAAGGGACTTTCTAGAAATGCAAATGAGCTTGAGGTGGATTCTTCCCAAAGCAAGCTTCCAATCAGAGCGCATGGAGATAACTCCCTAGCCCCATCTTTAAGTTTCTTAACAATTAGGGCTCAGGTGTTTGTATGATGGGGAGAGAGGTGCACTGGCTAGGCACCTTCTCTACAGTCCCAGCGGTCAGAGTCCTGGCCTAGAAACACTGGGAAAGTAAGTGTTGCTCTCAAGCCCTCAAGTCACGATGTTTTGTTACTCGGCAATGGGAAATTAATATAGGAGCTCAGAATGTTATATTATACTCATGGAAAAACAGAATAAAGATGTCCAAAACCCACAACACTGATGATGGCTGAAGAGAAATGTGTACAAAGCCATATTGGGGTGTCTGGCCACTGGCAGGAACTTGACATTGGTCAAGGTGAACTCCTCTCCCAGCCTTTGAGCAGGGATTCCTGTGCTATTCACAATCCTGCCCCACCTGGGGAAGAGTGCTCAGCGAAGGTGAAGTTCCTACAGACATATGCATTCCTGAATTAAGCAGGTGACCCGCCCAGCTTCCTGAGCAGTGGAACCAGTACCCAAAGAAGCCACTCAGGACTCTGGGAGGAGGGGCTCCCCCAAAACTTAAATTGTCTGAGCTCCATTAAACATAAACTATCGTCTTGGTCCTCCTTTTCATCCTTCCCCATTCGTCCCTCAGCTTCCGTTTCCAGGAACCCAGTTCGCAGTAGCTGCGGCAGCTACAGAAATGGGATTTTTTTTTTAAAGCTTTTAAAGGACCTCCAAGTTTGAAATGCATAGATACGAAGACCAAGAAGAGCCTCTTGATTCACAATCTGGAGGGTACCAGAGGAAAGCCCACTGAACTGCTAAGCCAAGGCACCTGCCTCCACCTTCACACAGAAGATAGTTGGGAGCAGTATCTTTGCCCAGTCATTAATGAAATGTGCTTTTGTCTAGAAGAGTCACTAAAAACAGAGATGTCAGGGTCTGAGGTAACTCAGAGCCTCCACAATAGTCTCAAAAGGCTACTTGTCCCAGTCACATGACCATCGATGCAAGTTATCACCCAAGTCGGAAAATCCAAAAGGTGATTGTTAAATGAAAAGATCAGAATAAGATGAGATAAAGTCTATGAATTTAGACATAAAGAGGCACATTTTTTTCTCATGCTAGCTGATTGTCAAACAAAGAATAACATCCCATATTTACAAATACTCTGCAGCAGTCTCAGACTACAAACACAAATGAAAGGTCTAAAGTGTGGGTACTGGAACTTTGTCAGGTTTCCTTAAACATGAATTCTAACTTCTTAAGACAATGTGACAAATCCTTGGAGATCTTAGAGAAAAAAAAATCATTTGAAGCCTAGGTTTCTATAACTAGTTAATTGTCAATCAAATGGAAGAATAAAATCAAGACTTTTTTTTTGACTTGAAAGAAATGTAAAAACTTCCCTCCCAGATATATTCTATTAAAAAATCTTGCATATGTACTTCTGTAAAAAAAAAAATATGCCACAAAGAAAACATATGTCTCTCCTGTCAGTGACAAAAAAGAAAACAGTTAGAAATTCACAAAAAGAAGCCAAACGCTTTATCACAGAGTCACTCAAGTGTGAATAAAATTATAATGTAGCATGATTTGGAGTTATTGACCGATTTTAAAAGATGCCAGTTTTCTTTGATGCTTGAAGCATTCATCATTAAATGTCATATATTTAATGACATGAGATTACATTCCCCTCCCGGGGAGCACCACCAAGCCTCTTAGCTTTTCAGAGAATAATTGCACATGGAAATAAACTTCCAACTTCTCTTTAAAGGCATTCAGCTCTCAAATCGACTTATATATGGCACTCAAGGACCTAATTAGAGGCCAAAAGGCAAAGGTTTCCATATCTTAATAATAGGAAAGTTTATACAGAAGTCCAGATGCTGGAATCAGAAATAAACCTGGCTACAGGCAGGTCAAAAAATAAATTTTGTTTATTTTTGTTTGTTTGTTTGTTTGCTTCTTTGTTTTTTTAATTAGGCATTCTTTAAGTTATTAGTTAAAGGCTCATTGGTGGCCTCTTCCCTCACAAAGAATGAGAATAACCTAAAACAGATCCAAGTCCACGGTAAGCCTTGCCACAGGTCTTTCAGTGCATTGGGAACTAGAAACTGAGAAATCATTTCCTCCACCTGCAATGCTTCCATCC
The DNA here is from genome assembly GCA_964023405.1 of Apodemus agrarius. NCBI lineage: Eukaryota > Metazoa > Chordata > Mammalia > Rodentia > Muridae > Apodemus > Apodemus agrarius. The sequence goes on along the minus strand of OZ030007.1, from coordinate 40,851,689 downwards.
TCTCCCAGGGCTCTCCTGGGGCCTCACTAGTTTTTCCTTTCCTCATAGTTCTTTCGGGAACAATCATACGTCATTTTCAACTTCGAGGTTTCAGGATCGCCTTCATTGATACAGCCAAGCTTATTCTGAGCTTCCATACTGAAGTCTCACATATACGACAAGCATCATTTTCCCAGAAAATGAAAATGCACTCTTGAATCTGACTAGCAAATTGAAACTATAAATTCATCAGCATATTATTTTTCCTTAGCATTTGTAACAGATAAACCTTAAAATCTCATTGCTACATTCACAGATTTTTTTTTTTTTGTTATTGTTGTTCAACAGTTGGTAACAGGTTACTCAACCTCACACAGATAAGGTAACCATGACACAAACATCTTTAAAATGTAACTATCGGATAGCCTAGGACATAGACAGACAGGCAACAGATGACAGAAGAGAGAGAATAAAAGGAAGTAAGAGGTATTATAGGATGCAACATGTCTGTCTATATGTCATTGGCCGGAATATAGCCATAGATTCACATGTAATTGCAAAAGAATATGAAAATATTAAATATGATCTAATTAATTTCCCAGGTGGAAGAGAGAAACCAGCTTGGCAAACAGCTACCCAGGCTGTCATGAAGAATATTATTTCAAGTGTTTTTTAAAATCCAAAATGCTTGCAAAACTGTTAGCTACTGATTCAATCCTGCCTCATCTTCAGTCTGCAAGCATCTGAAGGGTGGGAATGATTGCTTAAACATCATCACTGTCTCTGTACCTGCACTTGCACAAGTAGGTGTTTGAGAAAATCTTGAAGGAATTAATTTTCTTGATTATATTCTAGTCGTAGGACAAATTAATGCAGCTACCAGAGTGAAAAATAATCTCCTTTTTCAATGCAAAGATCAAGCCAAGTATTTTGAACCGATTATATTTTTATTAAAATAACTATAATACAATGAACCTGTAATTGGTTATTCCAAATAATGGCTGAGCTAGTGAATTTCAATATTTGTTTTATTATTGAATGCACAGGGAATGGGAGAGACTGCAAAACGTGCACATTCTCTCATTTTCCTTGAGAGAACAAAAACACGCAGAAAATGCTTAATGATACAATGAATTGGTAATTTTCTAATTTGCTACAAAAGCTGCAGTATTTATCAGGTGCTGTTTACATGTGTATGCTGCAACAAGCCATTAAAGTAATGGCCCGAACTCTCATAAATCAACCAAACAAATGTGTCCTCCAGTGCAGCAGTGGTTACAGAGGGGCCTCACGCTCCATCCGGCACATAGAGCCCAAGGGAAGGATAGCCAGAAACTGATAGAAAACAGACTTCACAACAACAACAACAACAACAACAACAAAACCTGAAGCCAATGGACGCCACTGGTGAATCACAAGTGCACATAGGGTAGAATGGATAGTAAAGATGAAAAAGGAAATCCAGAGGACATTCATTGATTTTTTTTTCCTCTTTATGGGTCATTACCATGGTATCTATTAATAAATAGATAACACCTAAAATACTTTAAATATGTGAGGAAGGATAAGATATAAAAATTCTTTGGCAAGTACATGAAACAAACTTCACCAACAGTGATTACTTAAACATGACTGTCATGAAGATATCAAAAGTGAGGGCCAGAAAGTGGACTGCTCAAAACAGCGGTGGTTGGGGAGGGTACAGTTAACAAGCAAAGGCAAGGTCAGTGTCTTGACCATGAGGTAAGTGACCAATGTCGTGTTCAGGACAAGATATGAAGGAGGACAGGAGGCAAGAAACTGGGGCATTTGATGAGAGTTATGAATATGTTCCTCAAATTACAAGATTTAGTCATGTTCACACAAAGCCATCTAAGTATGGAATAGCTCAAGTCAAAATTCATTTCAGGGTGGGGGAATGTCTCAATATGTAAGACCCTTGCCATGCAAGCGTGGGGAGCTAAGTTCAAATCCCCAGAACCCACGTAAATCCTGCTATAGGAACGTGTCTGTAATCCAAGGGCTCCTATGGTGAGAAGAGAGCTAAAGACTCTTCAGAAGTTCCAGGGAAGGTAACCAGGTACATACTGTAGGGAAAAAAAGAAATTCTTCTTCAAATAAGATGGAAAGGTAGGTCAGACATGGGCAGTTGCCCTCTGACATCTACATGTAAACCAAAGCAAGTACAGTATGTGTCCTCTCTCTCTCTCTCTCTCTCTCTCTCTCTCTCTCTCTCTCTCACACACACACACACACACACACACACACACATACACAAACACACACTCACATACACATACACACATACACACACACTCAAATACACACACACTGCATTATTATTGCCTAAGGTACCGAATGTTACCGTTTTAAAGCACAATGCTCACAGAGCATCTGTTGTTGACTTCATGTTCAAATGGCTATCTGGGAAGGTCAGCTCACTCCTGGCCACCATCAGAAAAGAACACTGTACTACATGTCACTAGAGCCCGACAAAAGATCCACGTTTCAAGCTCATCAGAGTATGACGTCTAGCAAATTTATATCACCATCATAAATTCGAAACATTCTAAATGCATCAATCTAAGCCAGGGAAGAGCTGTGCATGCAGATAACCCGATAGACAGATAGACAAGAAAGACAGTAAGACTAACTGAGAGACTGACACTGAGCAAGGAAAAACCACCAAGATCCCGAGGACTGAGACTCACTGCACCAAGACCTTCTTCCAATTACGTCCTCTGAAACCCAAAGATGCTTTACTTTGGGTTTTTTGTTTGTTGGATGGATGGTTGGTTGGTTGGTTTGTTGGTTGGTTTTCATCGGGAAATGTTGCGAATGGTTTGCAAACCCAAGGAAGCTAGAAAGACATATGATAGAAAATAGACTGCAAATGACACGGTTGAAGGGAAAAACAGTTCCCTGAGTAAAAGCTAAGAAAGCACAGATATTGCTGATGGTGGACAAAGGTGTTCTGTCTCAGTGAAGAACCTTCTGAAAGCAGGAAGCGCGTGCCTTCAGTACAGGACGCTTTAGGATGCCTTCGATGACTGACCAGAGTAGTCGGAAGCCATGCACGACCCAGGGAAACTCTAAGGGAATTGGTCCTTTTGTACTCCAAAGAGCATGGCACACTGAACAATTAAGTTTGTGATCCCAGAGAAAAAAAAATTATTTTAGATGCCAATTGTGGCATAAAAATTTGTAAGTCTCACTTGCAAACTTTTGTTTTATAGTTGGGAAGTCCTTCTTTTAAAAAAAAAAAAAATTCAAAGCTTGAAGTCCCGGCAATAATGAGATCATTGAATTATGAGACCTGAGGCTGTCCGCAGGGGGCAGGATCACTAGATTAAAACGGGCCAATCTTAAAAGATGTTCACAGGGATAATCAAGGGTTTGTATTGGGATGTGCTATATTCTGAACTGTTATGGGAAAAAATGCCAGGTATGAGGGCAAAGGGGGGGGGGAACAAGGAGAAAATTATCCAATGCTTGTTTTCCCATGTGTCTGTGTCTGTGCATTGTGAGTGGGTGTGTGCCTGCAGAGAGCAGAAGAGGCGTCGCCTGGAGCTGCGGTTTTAGGAGCATGTAAGTCTCCCAGCATGGGTGCTGAAAGCTGCATCTTGGTCCCCTAGAAGAAGAAATCTTTCAACCATAGAGCTATTTCCCCAGCTTCCTCCCCACTACATTTTTTTGCACCCAAATCCCTATGTTTCCTGTTTTTACACCCATATATGTCAAACACACTTCATCAGGGCATTCCTCAGAAACTGTCTGCAAGAGAAACTCAGCTGCAGTACCGTGGTTATGGGGACCTGATACTCATACCCATCGATTTAGAATTATGACTTTTAGGCTTTCTAACTGCGATCCAAAGTACAAAATGTGGTTTACATTTTAATTCAGTATACAGACACATTATTAAAGCTGAGTATATACAAAATAAAATTTTAACGGAAAAAAATAGTTGTTCTTAGAATGCAAAATGTATTCAACATTTTTGTTCTGTTTTTTATATGAAATGTTTGTCAAGAATTATAAAATGATTTCATAATCCATCATGGGTCACGAATAGCAGTTTGGAAAACACTCACTTCTGAAAGGCAATACTCTTTAATTTTACTATTCAGGATAGAATTTTAGTTCTTTAGTCTCTGAAAAAAAAACTATCAAAATCTTTAAAGAAATAATAACCAGAATAAGATTTAAAATACAGTAATCATAGTAGGTAACTGTTGGAGCCTGAATTAAATTTACTGCATCCTCCCTCATATTTAACCATTACAACTAACAACCCTCCAGGGTAGATGCTTTTTAAGAATGCATCTCTCACTTGACAAAGAATGGGATTTCATCTTACTAACATATTATATCGCCCACCCTGTACCAGTTTTGTCATTGCAGTTTGCTGAGTATTAAGGGACCCAGCAGTGTACAAGATATGATAAACACCTTTGGGGACTTCTACTCACGCTGCCCTCCCCCTCCCCCCCCACAAGGCCCATTCCCCAGTATCGGACTTTTTCATGTTCATTATCGTAGCAAGTCGACATCTTAAGGTAGCACAGGATAAACTTCAGAAAACTCACACAATAGCTTACAGAATTCTCATGCTTTTATCTGTTTCTATTTTCTACTCTCCGCTATCAGATGGCTTCTGTCACCTCAAAATGCCACCGCCAGTCATCTCATTTAACATTGTTAGTGGCAGCCAGAGAAACTTAGAGAGATCGCCATTTCATCAATTATCTCCAGCCGGGAGGACTTGGTGCTTTTTAAATAGGACCACAATATCAAGTTCATCTACACTATTAGTGGGGTCTTTATCACTGCCAAGTTCATTCAGAGAGGACGAAAGCTCTGAAGGTAGATTTGCCTTTGCATATGGGGAGCAGTTCATTTTCTTGTCTTTTTAGTGCTTGGGTTTCATCTCTAAGAGAACCACCACTCAAAATCAGGTCTGGGCAGAACTGTGGAGTGAGTATTCTGTAGGTCAATCTAAGAGTTAGTCAGCATTTACGGATTCTTCATATGTTCAAAGCCCTGCGCTGAAATACAGTTCTATATGAACCTTCAAAGGGATTAGAAGTCTTAGGTGATCGCCAGTGCTGTTCATCAAAGGCTTTCCCTCTTCCCAGGCGCACAGAAATGTCACGTTGCTCCGCCCTTGGCAGTTAGGTGTGGCACAAAATGACTTGTTTCACCACCAGAGGCACCTCCAGATAGAATTTTAAAAGCCAGTGAGCAAGGGACCGCCTCTCTTTCCCACAGTGGTACCGATTAGCAACTGCCCAAACAACAGCGGGTCCCAAAGCAAGACAAAGTAGCCAAGAACTCTAACTGTCCTACAATGCATATATGGTACAAGTAGTGATTTTAGAAGATTTTTCTAACAAGTTTTGAGGATATTAGGGTTTTATCAGCCAGGGCACAACTTAAACAGTGGCAATGTTAAGAATTTCTAGGGGGATTATAAAACATCTTTAAAACCATACCATCTCCCAAAAAAAGTAAAGAAACAACATATTGTGGGAAACCTTTAATTCTATAAACAAGAAGTAAAGGAAATCATTTAGTAAAGGAGTAGTCAAATCAGGGGTTGATGTGAGTAGGGATGTCCACTTGGGTGTGGATATATAGGCCACATGAGGAGAAAGATTGGTGAAGTCGGGTGTACAAGGAAGTAAACAAAGCTTATATGAGCAAGGTACATTTGACTTGTTTTGGTGGAGCAAAGAGTCAAACACTGAGATATTAAACGAGAAGAAAAAGACAAATGGGAAGATATATAAAACCTGGAAAAGGAGAGTTGAGTGAGACCTGATATTAATTCTGTTATTTCTCACTTGGTCATTCATCTGTGTACTCTGTACCTGAAGCCTGATGGAAATCTGCTAAAGGGATACATGGAAACCAAAGGTGAGACTGTGACCATTAGTCTTTGGGATTCTTATTTCACAGGGTTCATATAAAGAAATAATTTCAATACGCAACATTAGACATTTTTTGTCATTTAATCCACATGTGAGGAAGAGTGTTTGGGAGGAGAATAAAAGGGACTGGTAAGATTTTACATAAAATGACATTATGGCAGATCTTTCAAGCAGGTGCATGGATCACGTGGGTAAGGGAAGAAGAAACATTTCAGACCAGGGAAGCAGGCTGACTCGTGGGTGGGTCCGCTCTCTCGCTTAGTCATTTTTGTAGGGTGCCCTGTGTGTTTCTCACTTCAAAGTTAGTTTTCTATTTATCAAACCTGCACTGCCTGCCGGGCATTGCACTAACCAACAATGGGCAAGATCATCTTCGTCACCTCACAGCCTAGCTGGGGAAACAGGAGAAAGACAACCAGACAAGTGGCTCCAGTCAACCACCCTTGATACAGTATTGGATGGAGGGAGGGGGTTAGCAGGGTAGACTGCCTGGATTGGAGACTGGAACGTGAAATAGGAAGTAGCCTGGTGAGGTGGGAAGAAAGCATGAAGGGGGACTAACCCATACGAAGACTAGAAGTAAAACAGAAACGGTGGGGCATGAAATGACACAGAAGTCGGGAGAAGAGTGGTATAGTTGAAATTTGGAAGAAGGGGAGCCAAAGGTTGAGTAGAGAGGCATGCAGCTAGAGAAAGGGCAGGAGCCAACTCCAGATGTCTGCATTTTACCCTGAGACATATGGACAGCCTGTTAACTATGAAAGAGCAAAGCACAATAAATTATACATTCCAGAAGGCAGCCATATGAAAGATCGGAGAATGGAAAAGAAGCTGGACCATAGGGAGATGCAAAAAGAAGCTTCTATAAGAGAAAAAAAAATGGTGGTTGCTTCTCAAGCTGTCAATCACAGAGATAGAAGGTCTAGAGTCATGCTGGATAATGTTGTGATCTGACTTAGAGCTCTGTATAAATAGGGACCATCTCGGGGAGGTTTTGATTTCTACTGCAGGCAAGTGGTCACTTAGGGAGTTCTGCAGAACTCAGGATTTGCTGAACTAGGTGAAGAAAAGAAAATCTAACAGGAAGGGAAGCAAACATACTCAACACAGTGTGGGGAGTGTGAACCAAATTTGGCTTAAGCTGGGTCTGTAAATGCCCTTCTATATCAATGCCGTGGCAGCTAAGTGAAGAGAAGCCCCTGCCAGATTCCAAGAGCATTGAAATGATCTGGTTTCTTATAAACAGTTAATGGTGGAGAGAGTGTAGTTGAAGATTTGGAAGAGAAAATGGCTAGCAATAAAACACCTAATCTCAGTTGACCAAAGACCAGGCAATAGGAAAACAAAATAAAGCCATATGAACCACAGTAGGGCTCAAAAAGTCGGAACACAGAAAAAAAATGGAAAACTCAACATATTTTAATGAAACGAAGAAAGACACTACAGATGAGCCTGATTGTATTGATTAAGGCCACTAGAGAGGTGGAGATTCCATTAACACAGGAATAGTCTTTGGGATGAGGAAGAGCTTTCAGGCTGCTTTGGCCTGAGAATACTGAGTGCAACAAACTCGTGAGACCTAGAACGTTCTGCACAAGATGTCTTGAAACTTGGCATGGGCTGCTTAAGAGACCAGAGACACGATCATATGTAAACTGAAGATACAGTCTCAGGAACTGGAGATATCGTCATAGGCATTGTATATATTACAGCCTAAAGAATGAAAATCTTTTTGTAGGAATCTCCTGTTAACTATGTTCATGGACAGAGTTAGAGGTGGTTAAGAGGGGGAATCCCTTAACTTCTGAAACTGAGACCCACTGAAACAGAATCCAGGATGTTCCATGGTCAGTTGTGTTAGACCCAGAAAGTGAGGTGCTCCAGAGAGGGAGAACAACTTGGAAACTGTACTTGCAGATCAGCACCGCCCTGCAATGATCAACATCAGCACTGATCACCAGTAACACTTAATATGGACACTAGTGAGATCAGGCTTTTAATTATAATGAATAATTAAACGCATATGCCCAATTTAACTTATTTTTTTCTCTTAACAATACTTTTCCCATAAGTTGAATGGCTTTGGTTGAAAAAATACCCACACAGACACACCACACACACACACACACACACACACACACACACATACACACTGAATAAAAAGTGACTGCCTTGTCACTGACTACTACAGTCAAGAAATAACAGTAACTATTATTAGTCGGGCAAATGGGCCAGAAAGAATAGGAAAAGAACTTATAGTAAATTTGGCTGTTTGACTACTCATCTGAGAAGCTGTCACGAGGCATCAATTTAAGGGTGCCTGCAGCGGTGCTCAGCTCCAACAAGGTCAGTGAAAAATGGCAGGAATACCAGCAAAGAGATCCCGCCTGTTCATGCATATTACTTAGGCTACAGCTATTTGGAGATTGGGGGAGGTGGTTCTGGGGGTTCACTTTTAGTCCTGGCTAGCTTGTATGTGACATGATGACATGTCACTGCATACCGAGTGTCAGAGTAAAATATTAGTTTTGAATTTACCAAGACACCTCATTAAAATGAAAAAATACACTGTAAACATTTCTAAAAAAGAAAACAAAAAACCGGAGCCTCCATCTGGTCTGCTCATAACTCAGGAAAAGCCATAAACAGAAAGATATTTGTCTATATCTATAACCAGGTCCCCATCTAAGTTCTGAAGATCAAGATGAGTCATTTCCCTGTAAGCAATAATTTCAAATATGCTATAATTACCATCCTGCCCGTGTCACCCGGGGAGACAACAAAACATCTGAGGAACATTATGGGCTGTCAAACTCTCGTCAATGATTTCATCTCACACTGGCGATGACCATTCTGTGTCTCTTCATTTCTTTATACAATAATAGACCTGCCAGCCTGGTCTGAAATAAAGAGGGATGCTGGAAAGAGAAAGCACCAGGCTCATCATTAGCATCGTTGCCACAGTTCAGGGAAAACCAGACGCTTGTATTTTAATTGGCTCACTAACATATTCGAAAACAACATTTCTAATGAGATTTTTTTTTTTTTTTTGGCCATATATAAAAATAACGAGAGAGAACAATTATACTTCCAAGTACCCTAATATTTGGTGTTGAGAACTTAGGAAACTATTTGTCTGTTCAGCTCAAGTAACTGTCAGAACCGGAACTTAAGTTTTGCTCTGGCAGGGGTGGCTGAAGACCGAGGCACGGGTTGCTGGACTCACAGGATGGAAGGGAGAACGAGCTTTCATTGCTTGCTAGGGTGGTCAGATGAAAACAAGGTCACAGACGATATGCTTTAACCCAGATATATCGTCTTATTTGCTTTGGAATCTAAATGTTCAAAATTAAGGTGTCCGCAAGGTAGGTTCTTTCTGAGGACTGCAAAAGAGATGCCCTCTTCCAGGACTTCTTGTCTTGTGGAAGAATACTGTGTATGACCTCATCTCCACTTAACCACACACGGGTGACTTTGGGTCCGAATTTCTCCTTTTTCTTGGGGTCCAAATTCCTCTTTTATTTCTAAAATGCCAGTTACATTGAATTAGTGTCCACTCGTTTCAACTCAATCGTTTTGGTAAAGAATTTATCTCAAGAGCTAGGGACGTGGCACCACAGATTTTTTTCATGTTGTCCAAGCATGAAGACTTAAGTTCAAATCCCTATGTCCCTCATAAAGTCTAGCATGGTAGGGCATCCCTGTAGTCACAGTAATAGGATGGGACACAAAGACAGGAGGAAAATCCCCAGAAGCCCACAGACCAACTAGCCTGGAATACACAGTGGTTAGCAGCAACAGGACCCTATCTCAATGTAGAACGTAAAGAACAACACTTGAGTCTCACACACACACACACACACACACACACACACACCACATTTTTTTTTTTAAAACAGAGTCTCAATTGTTTAATCTTACCAGTGAAGACTTGGGAGCTCAATGCTGGAGCGCAGGCCTGTTAGCTCTCACAGGGAAAAGCACACAGCTGACCTTCCTCCTCAGCTGATGTCCTAGAAGGCATGCCCTCTCAGGCTATCTCAAAAAAAAAAAAAAAAAAAAAAAAAAAAAAAAAACTCCTTCAAACTCAATGCCCCTCCCTTCTACTTCCGGTTCACCTCTCTCCCCATTCTCCTAACTCTCTCTTACACTCTACTGATTTTTCTTGGTGATCATGTTCACTTCCTGTCAGCTGGTTGCTTGCTCCACCTTTTGACTTAAGGATGGCTTTATTTAATCCTGTTTACAACATTCAACCGGAAAACTCTTAGATTAAAGGTATGTGCTTAGGCTGAGATATACCACAACTAAAAGCAGGTTTTTCCAGAAAATAGCACAATCTCAGGGTTCACAGTGTGATCAAATATACTGCTACACACACACACACACACACACACACACACACACACCACAGCATAGGCATGTACACATACATACATTAAATTATAAAATTAAAATATAAAAATCTTATCTCCAAATAAAGTCATACCCTAAAATATTGAGGATTCTATTTCAACTTTTTTGGGAGAAAATACACAACTAAATCCATAAAAAAATGATTCTAATAATTCTTTTGAGAGAGAGTAAATAAATCGTTTCAGTCAGCCCCATGCAATTATTTGTTATGAACTGACAACTGCCTCGGGTAACAAAATAAAGTGGAGCCAAACCAGAGACCTATTGCCACAAGATAAAAACACAGACAAATGAGAAGTAAGTGTGCTATCCAGAGCTCATCTGGGGTGGACCGCATTCCAAAAGATCATAGCCCGTTCACTGGGCGTAAAGGAGCAGGAGCAGTGGTTTTGTGGAAACACCAATCCCTGCCACCATCAGCTGATCAGCTGCTGAAGGAAAGTCGCTACGTGAAGTCGCTACGTGTTTATCCATCCAGGATCACTCAGGACCATGACCACACATATCGCATCTCAATGTAATGGAATCTGCTTATTTATCCCTTCAATGGCACACACTGCTCTTGCAGAGGACTTGAATTTTGTTCCCAGTACCCATATTACACACACACACACACACACACACACACACACACACACATGGGAATGTAAAAAAGAAGCAAAAAAGTCTGTTCTGTCATCTACAAGATAGTTGCCAAATAATTCATTTAGTTATCAAAATATTTTCCTTAGTGTTTTAAAAGATCCATATATCTTCCACCGTTCATTAATTTCTACTCACCTGGTTGTTATAACTTACAAGTCTTTCAACCAAAAGAGATGTGGATGTAAGGAATAAGAAATTATATAATCCCCACGCTCAAGGACGGAATGTGGAATGAGAATTAGTAACAATAGATGGAAAATCCCATCAAATTATGTGGCTTGATCCTTACAACAACTTGTCCATGCAACATCTTATAATTCTGTGTGAAGAAAAATCCTGGCATCACTGAATGGGGACACACACAGACTTATACACACCGCTTCTTCAATGTCTACGTCAGTACTTTGAATATCCTTTGTTGTTGAAAACCTCCTTCATTTATACAAGTAGAAATTTAGTTGCAGAGAGCCTTTTTATAACATAGTTCGACACTGATTGTTTCATTTCCAGCAAAGAATCTACTATTTCATCCACTTCTACAGTCCATGGGAAATGCATGGTTTCCTCCATCAAAAAAAACAAAAAAACAAAAACAAACAAACAAACAAAACCCAACAATAAAAAGAGACAAATCAGGAAGAAAACTAGAATCAAATAAATTAGTGGAAAAATCTCATAATCATAAAATAAATGTAAACTTTAATTCTTTTAAACCGTTGTTGGGGCTGAAGAAATAGCTTGTGGTTAAGGGCGCTAGCTGCCCTTCCAGAGGATCTGAGTTTGGTTCCCAGGACCTAGGTCAGGCAGCTTACAACAGCCTATATAATTCAGCTTAAGGGGAGTTGACGTCCTCTTGTGGCCTCTGTAGGTACCTGCATACACATGGCATATTCTCACATATATATACATACGTACATACATACATATATACATACACATAAATAAATAAATAAATAAATAATAAAATCTTTTTTTAGAACCATGTTGCTCCCATTTTATTTTTTATTAGATATTTTCTTTATTTACATTTCAAATGTTATCCCCTTTTCTTGTTTCCCCTCTGAAAACCCCCTATCCTTTCCCCCCTCCTCCTGCTCACTAACCCACCCACTCCCCTTTCCCTGTCCTGGCATTCCCCTACACTGGGGCGTTGAGCCTCCACAGATCCAAGGGGCCTCTCCTCTCATTGATGCCCAACAACACCATCCTCTGCTACACATGTGACTGGAACCATGGGACCCTACATGTGTACTCTTTGGTTGGTGGTTTTGTCCCTGGGAGCTCTGGGAGTTCTGGTTGGTTCATATTGTTGCTCCTCCTATGGGGCCGCAAACCCCTTCAGCTCCTTGGGTCCTTTCTCTAGCTCCTCCATTGGGTACCCTGTGCTCAGTCCAATGGTTGACTGAGAGCATCCCCCTCTGTATTTGTAGCCAACATCAAGCTAAATGGAGAGAAACTTGAAGCAATCCCACTAAAATCAGGGACTAGACAAGGCTGCCCATTCTCTCCCTATCTATTCAATATAGTACTCGAAGTTCTAGCCAGAGCAATTAGACATCAAAAGAAAATCAAAGGGATACAAATAGGAAAGGAAGAAGTCAAAATATCACTATTTGTAGATGATATGATAGTATACTTAAGTGACCCCAAAATTTTCCACCAGAGAACTCCTAAACCTGATAAACAACTTCAGCAAAGTGGCTGGATATAAAATTAACTCAAACAAATCAGTGGCCTTCCTCTACTCAAAGGTTAAACAGGCTTAGTCACAAATAATACAAAATACCTAAATCTTTTTTAAAAATAAGTGTTGATATTAAATAAGTAAAATTCAAATCCGTGGATTAGGCCCATATTTTTTCAAGTTATAAAATCTCAAAAACAAAGCAAAACAAACAAACAAACGAACAAAAAGAACAAGAACAAACAAAACAAAACAAAAAAAAAAAAACCGGTCCCAAGAGTCTAATTCAGTAGCATTCAGTAGCATGCCTTCTGAGATATCAGAACTGAGCAGTGGCTCTGTCTTTGCTTCGACATGTGTTCTGCGGATAGTTTTTCTAGCAAGATACAGAATACAAGCTGGCACTGGTTGCACAAGGTAGGCAGAGACACTCTAGGAAGCAGCAAATCACACCCCAGACAGAGGAAGGTAAACGAAGCAGGTGAGCAGAAGCAGGTGAGCAGCAGACCCGGTTCTGCAGAGAGAGATTCGGCGCAGTGGGGCCCGTTTGAAGCTGCTGGCCCATCCTCGGCTCCACGGAGACACTGGAGAGCGCCTGAAGGTGAAGCCTGTGGCTGATTAAAGGGGTTGGACTGGGAAAGAAACGAACAGATTGCTAAACTTGGAATACGAGGGAGCTCTATTTTTAAAAGGTTTCCGAGTAATGGGACCAATTAATAACACGAAAATAGAATCGGAGCTGCTTTTCATCCCCACTGTGAACAGAGTAAGGAAAACCAGGTGGGGCTGAGTGTGAAGGTTCAGGCCGCCAACAGTGCAGGAGCCAGGGGCGTGTGGACTGCCGCAGGTTCTGACACTGCCGGTCTGCAATCTGTAAAGTAGGCCAGGGTGGAGGTAAGTCAGCTCACTGACATAGAATGCTAAAATGAACGAAGGTGTGTTGGAGGGATGGAGAATGAGCCTGAAAACACAAAGCCACACCAAAACAAGCACGATCTCCTATGTGGAATATGGAGATTAGATAGCCCCGGAGCGAGGCTGCTGGGCACCATTTACTGGTTTGGAGTCCTCAGAGAAGGTCCTTCTGTTCTTCTATTTCCTCATCCGCTTCCCCCAATCCCCCCCCCTCCCAGTGATTGCTAAAATTCATGAGTTAAATTACACAGAGAGGAGGAGAGGTCTCGTGTACTTGTTATCATTATTTTTTCAATCAGAAGAAGGAAAGTTAGACAAATCTATTACGGGCAGGGATGAATTTGCCTTGCTTCAGCCTTCTGGACTTTAGAATTCTCTGCTAACTGGCATTGGCAGCAAGGACGTTCAATGCAGAGACGATGTGCCTACCGACACCGAGGAAGGCACCGTGGAGCCCTCGGGTGGGAAGCCCACAAATCGCACCTGCACTTGGCAAACACTTGACGCATTTCTCAAGTTCTTAGAGACTGGGAGCTCATGTTTATACATCAGTTCCTCCTTTATGAGACACTATACTAACCAGGCATGCTATTTGCTCATCACAATAAATAGCAGACGTGTTACATCTCACTGTATTTGTTCATTCATTAGTAAACGAAAGGCTGACTTTGAGCTCACTACCCTCTGTGCCTCTTGGCAGGCTGTGATTATGGCCAGACTGTTTAATGAACTGAAAAAAAAAAAAAAAAAAGGTTAAGGAAAATGAGACACATTTTTAAAAAGCCTTAACTGATTTCAGAAAAGTTTTTGAGTGTTTAGTTTAAACCCTATAGGCAGTGGTCAGGACCACAGCTCAGTGGGAGAGCACTTACTTGCCTAGCATGTATGGACTTATAAGTTAATGTCCAGCACCTCAGCGAAAACAGTTATGAGTATCATGAACCATATTACTATCTGTTTACCTAAAAGTATTTATAATACATATAGGTTTGTATATACATATGAATATATCATTTAAATTACATTTTCCTCACAATGTTCCCCCCCACACACACACACACAAAAGCCATAAACAATCTAACAAAAACCTCAACACCAAGCGTGAGTAGCCCCCCTTCTGAGTTTGTTGATCAGGACTGTTCAAGAGACCCCTAAAGCATCATAGGCTATTGTTGCCGCCTTTGGTTGCTTCCCAGATGTTAAAGGTAACTCCCCGTGGCTGAAGAAGACACCGTGTACTTTGGACACAGGGCTGATCAGAGCTGGACCTGACCTGAAAGCCTTCTCTTTAAGGATTATTCACGATACCAGAAGGCGCCATGAAAACTTTCATGGAAGGCAGGAAGCTGTCGGGCCTACCTGGATATGGCCTGAGAGTTGCTGGCCTCACTTGGAACTGCAACAGTGACCAGCACGGCAGAATAACCATTAGGGAATGTGCTAACCCAAAAGGGGAAAACCTTACAAGGTCTCAACCCTAGATAAAGAACTCGGAAATACGGAATGCTAAGAAAAGAAGAGTCTTCCTCAGTAAAGGCGCATCCATTGGTTATCCAAAACACTGAAAATGTATATATAGGTAAAGTTATAAAATTGAACAGGTTATATTTATATATTTAAGGGCATATATGTGTATATAGATATATATATTATATATACATGTATATATATGTGTGTGTATAGATATATGTATATATATTCATAATGATTAAAGAAATGGAGCCCATAAATTTGGGAAAGAAAGCCACGGTGAGACACATGAAAGGGGTAAGAAAAAGAAATGGAGAAAATAATGTAGTTACATTTTAATTTAAAAAATAATAATAATAAAAGCTATAGGTAGGCACCAGTTTAAAGTAATGCTGTCTTGCCTCTATGTGACCATTATCTAAAAGACAATTATGTTGGTGGATAATTAAAGCTCTGTTAAAAGTTTCATATTTGGAATTTTAAAAAGAAAATACTATGAATCAAATTCTTTCTGTCTGTTGTTTTTCCATGCATGTCTTATTGTAAATCTACTAAACACACAAAACTGCTTCAATTATGCCTTTAAGACTATGATGCAAACAAGTCCCATTATGCACAAACACACATATGAGCACACACATGCAATTTTCTCCTTTGTACAGTTACATGAAAAAAATAAAGTGAAGTGTCTTTTAATATGATTAAGAAAAAAATGTGTATTATTACAAGTGATTCCTGTAGACTGATGTTCTAAGTGTTCATGTATCTTGGTCTTTAACTACAAACTTTGCTTTTATTATTTTTTGGCTTTCAGATTTCTGAGGCATTCCAACATATGCAATATATGTATACACCCTCGATACCACCCATGACCTGAACAGTAAACACATCTGCCATATCTAAAAGCTTTTATGTGTACCTTTGCTTTTCTGATTTGTGTTCATTGTTACTTAATTTTTAACGAATTTATTTTTAATTGATATATAAAAACATTCACACCTCCCAGGAAAAGGTCATGCAACAAAGGCAGAGAGAAACTTGGGTGATATTCTTTCATACTCCTTGAATAATGAGATTTCTTCTGATGATCACATAAAATGCGTTTATGAAGAAGAGCCTAATTTTTAATAGTAGTTTCACCCAAGGCTTCTCAGTCACTTGGATATACTTGCCCACTTAGAAATGACTCCTTCATACTGGTGAATACATACTCTTTTTTTTTTTCAATGAACAAAAGGTTCTATAAAGTCATGAGACGATTGGTGAAAGAGACTTTTAACATGTAGAGTGTACAACAGATAGCATATCTAAAATGCTAGAACTTTTACCCAAGTGAGAAGGTAACACTCCAGAAGAGAGGGGAAACACTATCAGGTACCATGTTACATGAGGAAAAAAAAACATAGCAAATAACAGTCATGAAAAGACATTCAGTTACTAAGAACCACAATCATGGTGATACCCATCTAAGAAACATAACACTACGAGACAACTGGCAAGATGACCTTTCTGATGAGGTACAAGAACTCTTTGTTGAGTGTGCCTGAAATTGCCTACACCAAGGACTAAAGTCCAGAAGCTCAGCACAATAAAGCTACTGTTGGTGATATCTTCTTACAGGGACATTTGAGCTTGGGCTTCTAGCATTTTCTCCCCTGTAACCAATTGCACACAGGTCTGAGGAAGTATCTTCCCATCAGGACAACCCACACTCTGGAAACCAAAAGGATGGAATTATCTAAACTTAGTCACTAGACTACTGGAGCTTCTGTCTGTAGCAGCTGGAGACAAAAAACAAAGATCTCCCTTAACATCACTAAAAGGAACTTAAGACCAGAACTGATGACCAAAGAGGGAACAGTGCCTGAGATGAGGCTTAAAGAGAAGAGAGCAGAAGACCTGAAGACACCATCTTGATCCTTGAATCTGATAGTACCTGAACTCAACTGGAAAACTTAATCACCTGAACCTACAGAATGGACCCAATGACTCATCCATTCTGTAGACTAGAGTGCCTTTTTAAAGATAGGACAAAGAGCCTTGTCATGATTAATATTGACTGTCAACTTGGCAAGACCTATGATTGCCTCAAAGACAAACCTTTGGGCATTGTTATAAGGGAGTTTCTGCTGCAAGATATTTGATCGCACTGTGAACCCCAAGACTGCAACATCTTCTGGAAAAAACCTGTTTCTAGTTGTGGTGTGGCCCAGCCTTAGCACATGCCTTTAATCCAAGAGCTTTCTGCTTGAATATTGTGAACAGGATTAAATAAAGTCAACCACATGTCAAGAGGTAGAACAAGCAAGCCGTTGACAGGAAGTGATCGAGAGGGAGTCAGGAGGGTGGTAGACACACACACACACACACACACACTCACACACACACACACACACACACACACACACACACACGGGTGTTGGAAGCGGGCACCCACATTACTAGCATCTCACAGGTGCCTTTGGGTCACGTATGCAAATTGACTCAGCACTATTCCTCACCTGACTCTCCAGGAACTGGCAACACAAAGGACTAGCTAAATGATTACTCACCTGAGCCCAGGAACTAGCTAATTGACGTTCACCCAACCTTCCTCACCCTCGCATTCTACTCTAGTTCTACCACCCTTCCCCCCATTCATTCCCTTACTGCTTATAACCCTTTGCCCTTGTTACAATAAACCAGACCTCGACAGTGGTTCTGCCAGGTCTTGCTCTCTGTCTTGCCCCTCCGGACCCACGAATAACTGAGTCCCGCGGGTCGGGACACACGGAAAGTAGAAGAGAGGGACATTGAGACATCGGAGGAGGAAGGTCAGCTGGGTGCTTTCTCTGCCTCTCTGAGCAGCACCCCAGCATCTGGCACCACTGGTAAAATGGAATGACTGCAATCTTCTAGATTAGGCTGCCTAACTGTAGGTAGCATCAATCCGTGAGCCCAGCTTTAGTTCCAGCCTGTATTAATTAAAAAAAAAAAAAAAAGTAAACTGGACAGCTGAACTTCTCTCTCTCAATATCTCAATCTCTCTCTCTCTCTCTCTCTCTCTCTCTCTCTCTCTCTCTCTCTCTCTCCTTTCTGACTGCTGATTCAGTAAGACCAGGAGCCTCACTCCTGCCCCCCACACCTTCCCCACCGTGATGCACTGTAATAAATCCTTCCTTAAGTTGCTTTTTGTCATGCTATTCTTTTTTAATAGCAACAAGAAAAGTAACCAACAGGGAGCAACATGTGTTTTAAAAGATTGGCGAACAATTTTCTTTAAAGGGTCAGGGTAGTAAATTTTTGAGTGTGAACCAAAAGTCATTTACAACCATTCCACTTTGCCTGTGCAGAGTAAAGCAGCTATAAAGAGTGTCTTTAGCATGGCCAGGATTAAGTCCAGAGACCTCAGTTAGCCTTCCCTTGATTTGTACTCATAATGCATCATCAGGTGCAGAAGAAGGTAATTTTATCAAGGAAATGATTCTAAGGGAAATCAGCATGTAAGCATACACTGGAAGTGCTATGGAAACACCATGGTGCAAACCTTAACGTCCTTGCTGACTCCACCACACAGAGTGACTCTTTCTACATCTCTGTGTTATTCATCTTGTTGTGCTAATATGAATGAATTAGAATTGCTAATGACTTAAAGGTGAAAAGAGGGACCAAATGGCATGAAATCAGTGTGATCCCACAGACTGGAAAGGTGGCTCAGTGGTCAAGAGGACCCACTGCTCTTGCAAAGAACCTGGGTTGAGTTCCCAACACCTGTTTAGGACAGCTTATGGCTACCTGTGACTTCATTAGCAGATGATCCAAAGCCCTTCCTTGCCTGGAAAAGCACTGGGCAAGCACATGATATATATGTATGTAGGTGTGTATACACATATTTATATATAATGTAATATAATTAATATAATTAATATAATATAATTAATATAATATAATATAATATAATATAATATAATTAATATAATGTAATTAATATAATATAATATATGTATCTGTGTGTACATGTGTATATACATATATATGTGCATACAGGTTCACACATATACACGTAAAATCAAAATATATTTTTTTAAAAAGAAAAAGAAATGTGATCCCTAAGTTTGAATACTTTTGCATCTAAATCTAGCTAGAATTAGGTGACGTTCTAAAAATTCAACCTTACCTACAACACACACACACACACACACACACACACACACACACACACCACACCACACCATTTGGAAGACCGAGGCTGCTCTCAGTTTCATAGACCATTTACACGGTTGATACATCAGGCCTAGGAAGACACTTAGCCTGGCTAAATGTCATAGAGCTAATTAGCGCACAGCATCCCCTCCTGATTCCCAGTCTGGTCTTTTTCCATCACATACTCCAGGTCTATAGATGCCATTTTGCTTTCTTATTTGAGATGAATGCACAGAAAATAAATGCCCCTCTCCAAACATAACATCATGAATATGTTGAGAGCGTGCAGCTCCAAGCAGCTCTACCTTCAAAGATTTTTTTTTTTTTACGCCACAGACAGATCCTCTCTTCTGTAAATTGTTAGCACTATTTTTAGGAGCCCTTTTCTCTGGCAGATCCAGGCGTTCTCGCATCTGAGTCCTGTCATCTCCTCAGTGTGTATTTAGTTGCTTCCCAGCTCTGCTCGCTGTTTGCATATCATGGCACCGGGCAGAGTTCAGCAATACAGAACGTCTTATCCATTTCCTCTTAATCCATTTTAAATTCATCCCGAGTCCATCGGAGCAGGAGATGGAATGAGAGTTTTATAATTACCTCTTGCAAACAGAACATTAAATTATTATACAGTGGAATCCTCTGCTTTCTTAGGCATGGAGGCCTTCACTCGTCAGGGAGCAGGTCGGCCTGAGTGTACAAGCACGCCTAGGTACACTAGCAGCCTTCCTGTTAGCTCGGAGTTATCGATCAATTTCCGTAGATTACCGTGATAGATTCCTAAAGAGCCTCAAGATTAAGAGATGTGCTTGGCTTTCTTCTGCCACGTGTCTCAAAGGAAAACCAGGAAAAGAGACGCACAATGAAAAACAGCAGGTAATACCGTACGAGACTCCTTATTAAAAACATAAAGTGCCTTTCACTCCCGCTTTTATTAAGTCTACTTTTCAAGCTAAATGGGGTTAGGTGAGGCAATTATCATACAAGTCACATCCAACTATTTCATTATCCGTGTCCGACAGTAAGGTAGCCTCCAGAACAACTTTGAAGGCGCCAGAGTGACGGCGGCGGGTTGAATATAATGAACAGTGTTACAAATGGGGACATGAGACAGCCGGTCTGGTGGGGATGGGATCTCCCAGAAACTGCAAGGCTGTAATTACTGAATACCGTCTCAGGTAGTCTCAGCTGACTTTAAACACTGATAACCATCTATGGCGGATTATATTTTTCTCAGTTAAAATGAAGCCAATCAGAGTAACCGAAATTTATAAGGCATAACATAAACGCAAAGGCACTGTCTGTCTCTATTACTCTAATTTTTTTTTCATCTGGTTTCCAAGCTCATTACACTATGTACTGAGCAATTGAATTAAAATAGAGTAGAGGATCGGTTTGATATTATTCTGTCTGAGAGTTGACTCGCTACAAGCTACATTTAAAAAGAGCTGAGCAAAATAATTTGAATGGGACGGCAAGAAAACCCACTTAGAATTCCAGCATTACATACATCCCAGCAATCTTTTCTAAATGGCTTATTTGAAATGGTCACTGAGTTAAGGATGGATCAAGGGAAAGAAGAGACACAGGGGTGAGGTGAAGAAGAGAGTGTCGGCCGCCATGACACATGAATCATTGTGACTGTCACAAGCAAAGCCAGTTCCATTTTCTCCACCCCTTAACATGCTTCCCCTAAAGCAACAGAAAAGACAAAGGTTGGTGACCACAACCCACTTGAAGTTGCTCTAATCCCCAGACCAAGAATTGGAATTATCTCCACTAGCCGACCTATCTGCATGGATAAGAAAAAAAAAAAAAATCCACTGAACATGTTCCTGCTTTCGTGTCGGGAAATACCTGGGCAGAATCAGTTCTGTTTGCTCTAGAGAAGAACTATGCCCATCAAGGCAGATACAAGCTGGAGGTAAATTAAAGAACAGCCTCTCTCGCCACTGTCAGTTCTTGGCTTCCTCCCCCAACCCCTGCACTGATAGAGAAAGGAAGAAGACGCATCGCACAGTGGTCCACAGATGTCATTCAGCTGCAACAAAAAATTAAACCGTAGCATTTGAAGGTAAATAGATAAAACTAGCAATATCCTATTGAGTGAGGAAACCCCGACCCAGAAGGCAGTGTCAACCGTTCTCTCTCTCTTCTGATATACTGAGTTCCACACTTTTAGATTGAAATAACCCAGTAACTAGGAGAGGAAAGGAGGATCATGGTAGGGCAATGGAGGGTGATTCTACAGTACAAGTGACCTGAAGGAGGAAATGGGCAAATGGGGGGGGGTAAACAAGGAGAGGAAAGGGAAATAAACACAGAAGAAAGGGAGAGGAAAATAAAACAAAACAGTAAGGATGTCTGAAAATGTCATCGAGGACCATCCTTAAGCCTAGATACTAGGGGTTCATTAGGAATACACACTCACGGACACAGACACAGACAGATGCATGCATGTGCACATACACTACACACACACACACACACACACACACACACACATACAGGTTGAGAGAGAGAGAGAGAGAGAGAGAGAGAGAGAGAGAGAGATGTTCCTACCTTTACAATGTATACATTTTATAGATGGTGATACAGGAGCTCATTCAACATACATTTAAATAATAGCAATCAAACTGTGATTAAAAATCATGACTAAGAAATTTTATTTCAAAAATATTACATGTTTAAAGGTCTTTGCTTTACTGGCACCTTGATTTTACAGGATTAAAACAATTTCAAGTGATTCTGTTATATTGTCTTCAGCCATCTTTTCAGGTTGTGGTTCTGGATATCTTTGAGCAGATAGGTGGAAATATAGAAGGCTTGTATATGGTTTATACCTTTGGTTAGAAATATAACAAAGGCATTTTTATATTTATACACATATTTATGTAAAGCTAAAAATGCAGTTAGTTAAAATAAAAAAATCACCCATAGTAATAATTTCCCTGTTGGCTACACCGAATACACCACAATTTTAAAAATATTCTCTCTCTCTCTCTCTCTCTCTCTCTCTCTCTCTCTCTTTCTCTCTCTCCCCTTCTCTCTGTCTCAGACCCATACACACACACACACACACACACACACACACACACACATTCATACCACTACCACTACTATTACCAACACCACTAACCACTATCATTGCCAAAAACAACAATGGACTGGTACCTTAAAGAAAAGGAGTCTGCCCTGCCGGTGTGAAGAAACACATTCCACTGAAGTGAAGTGACTTGGTTGACACAAAGAACATTTAAAAAAATTTTAAAAATCCTATTATTTAAGATGAACATGATGCTGGGCAACTGAACCACGTGTGCCTCTCCACTAGTCTCCTCAGCCTCTGTGACTGTCAAAAGCACTGTAAAGATATCTGGCCATCCTTTTTTGAACCATGTGGTCTACTGAGATTCTGAGGAGGGGGACTTAATTGGCTATATGTAAAGCAGACAAAAGATTTATAAGTTTGATGATCTAAAATAGATGCTTATATCCTGATATGTAGAGAATGTTCACTGTTGTATTAATAATAATAAAAGTATACCAAATGAAAAAGCAAGCATCATTATAAAGGGGATTAGTGTTTGCCATGAAACTGTATAGGTGCCTGTGGCTTACACAATGAAGATGTAACTATTTTCATATACAAGGTATTAACTCAAGTTGTGCTTTATTGTACCATAATTTTGCTCCTATAGCAACATGGTCATGGCAGAAAAATAATGTCACCGGGTGTTTCATGCCAGATGTTTTTAAAGCAAAGTTGATGGCTTAATTCTAAACTAGCTTAAATGGTAGGCATAAGCAGCCCAGGAAAATACAAATAAAGGAGCTGTAGGACTGTGATGTCTAGCTAATTAAAGGCACATATTTTTAGATATCTTTTCTGTAGTGCAACACTTTGCCACAGAAATGTCTACAAGTGCATGCATAATTTAAATTATCCAGTAGCCACAGAAAATGAATCTAACATCACTGAGACAATTTGACCCCAATGTTTCCTAACTGATATTTTCCTGTGAAAGTGGCATATAGCTTATCAATAATATTTTTTACATTCTTTCTTCCTATTAAGTATAATTTTGTAAAAATCTTGGAAAGACCAGGAATTCAAGGTCCATATCTAAACATAGTAAAAGCCATATACAGCAAATCAGTAGAAAACATCAAAGTAAATGGAGAGAAACTTGAAGCCATACCACTAAAATCAGGGACTAGGCAAGGACTTCCCACTCTCCCCGTATCTATTCAATATAGTACTTGAAGTCCTAGTTAGAGCAATTAGACAACAAAAGGAGGTCAAAGGGATACAAATTAGAAAGGAGGAAGTCAAAAATATCACTATTTGCAGATGATATGATAGTATATTTAAGTGACCCAAAAAATTCCACCAGAGAACTCGCAAACCTGAAAAATAACATCAGCAAAGTGGCTGGATAGAAAATTAACTCAAACAAATCAGTAGCTTTCCTATACTCAAAGGATAAATGGAATGAGAAGAAAATTAGGGAAATTACAACCTTTACAATAGTCACAAACAATATATCTTGGTGTGACTCTAACCAAACAATTGAAAGATCTGTATGCCAAGAACTTCAAGTCTCTGAAGAAAGAAATCTAAGAAGACCTCAGAAGATGGAAAGATCTCCCATACTCATGGATTGGCAGGATTAATATAGCAAAAATGGTCATCTTGCCAAAAGCAATCTACAGATTCAAAGCAATCCCCATCAAAATTACAACTCAATTCTTCATAGAGTTAGAAAGAGCAATTCTCAAATTCCTTTGGAATAACAAAAAAAACAAAAAAACAGGATAGCAAAAAACTATTCTCAACAATAAAAGAACATCTGGGGGAATCACCATCTCTGACCTCAAGCTGTACTACAGAGCAATAGTGTTAAAAACTGCCTATTGGTACAGTGACAGGCAGATAGATCAGTGGAATAGAATCGTAGACCCAGAAATGAACACACACACACACCTATGGTCACTTGATCTTTGACAAAGGAGCCACTGGTTTCATCCAGTGGAAAAAAGACAGCATTTTCAACAAATGGTGCTGGTTCAACTGGCAGTCAACATGTAGAAGAATGCATATTCATCCATTCTTAATCTCCCTGCACAAAGTTCAAGTCCAAGTGGATCAATGGCCTCCACATAAAACCAGATACACTGAAACTAATAGAAAAGAAAGTGGGGAAAAGCCTCAAACACATGGGCACAGGGGAAATTTTTATGAAAAGAACACCATTGGCTTAAGCTCTAAGATCAAGAATTGACAAATGGGACTTCATAAAATTGCAAAGCTTCTGTAAGGCAAAGGACACTGTTAATAGGGCAAAATGGCAAGCAGCAAATTGGGAAAAGATCTTTACTAATCCTACATCCAATAGAGGGCTAATAGCCAATGTATACAAAGAATTCAAGGCCTGCAGCTTCCCGCCCAGCTGGTGGTGGGGAAGCCGGAGGGTCACCCAGCGTGCCAGGTGCTCAGAACCATCCTCAGAACCATCCGGCGGCGGCGGCAGAACCAGCTTCCTGCCCAGCTGGCGGTGGGGAAGCCGGAGGGTCACCCAGCGTGCCAGGTGCTCAGAACCATCCGGCGGCGGCGGCAGAACCAGGTACCCGAGACAGCCCAAGCTTAAGACCTTCGGGGACTCAGGCCTGGAGTGGGAGTTGGGCACAGAATAGCGGGTGCACTCTGCACTTGTGCGCGGGGCGGACCCTGAGCTCCCTGCAGGCAGCTACCATATTGCCTGCAGCTTCCTGCCCAGCTGGCGGCGGGGAAGCCGGAGGGTCACCCAGCGTGCCAGGTGCTCAGAACCATCCGGCGGCGGCGGCAGAACCAGGTACCCGAGACAGCCCAAGCTTAAGACCTTCGGGGACTCAGGCCTGGAGTGGGAATTGGGCACAGAATAGCGGGTGCACTCTGCACTCGCGCGCGGGGCGGACCACGAGCTCCCTGCAGGCAGCTGCCATATTGCCTGCCGCTTCCAGTCCAGCTGGTGGTGAGGAAGCCAGAGTCAGCCAGTGTGCCAGGTACCCAGACCCAGCCGGAGGCCGAACCAGCCTCCCATCCAGCCAGTGGCAGGGAAGCTGGAAACCGGACCCAGCCAGCTTCCCAGCAGCTTGGGACCAGCAGGCAGAACCAGATAACTGAGATATCCCAACTTTAAGACCCCTGGGGAAACAGGATATCAGACAGCGAACCCTGAGCAGGAGCAGTGCAGAGCAGCCGCCCAACAGGCGGAACCAAATACCTGGGATATCCTGAGGTTAAGACCTCGGGGGACTCAGGCCACCTGTCAGCAATCTGTGAGCAAGACCCCCGCAGGACAGTGATTCAGGTATCCCAGTCACTGGGAAATAGCCTTACAACCCCACAGGAGGGTCAAGCACCAGCTAGTATCTACAGGACCAACTAACACCAGAGTTAACCAGATGGCAAAAGGCAAACGTAAGATCGCTACTAACAAAAATCAAGGCAATATGGCGGCATCCGAACCCAGTTCCCCAACAGCAACAAATATTGGATACCCCGAAACACCAGAAAAACAAGACTCAGATCTAAAATCACTGGTCAGGATGCTGATAGAGGAACACTTAGATAAATCTCTTAAAGTAATACATGAGAAAATAGATCAAAAGCTAGAAGCCATTGCAAGACAAACACAATTAAATCCCAGATATCTCAACACACCAGAAAAACAAGACTCAGATCTAAAATCACTGGTAAAGATGCAGATTGAGGATCACTTAGATAAATTTCTTAAAGTAATAGAGGAGAAAATAGATCAAAAACTAGAAGCCCATACAAGGCAGACACAAAAGTCACTTAAAGAAATCCAGGAGAATATAGAGCAAAAAGTGAATCCCAATAAGGGGGAGAAACAAAAATCACCCAAAGAAATACAAGAGAACATGGGTCAACGAGTAGAAGTCATAAAGGAGGAAACACAAAAATCCCTTAAAGAATTACAGGAAAACACAAACAAGCAACTGAAAGATCTGAGCAAAACCATACAAAATCTAAAAACAGAAGTAGAAACAACTAAGCAATCGCAAAGGGAGACAATGTTGGAAATAGAAAACCTTGGGAAGAAATCAGGAGTCATAGATGCAAATATCAACAATAGAATACAAGAGATAGAAGACAGAATCTCAGATGCTGAAGATACCATAGGAACCATGGATTCAACAATTAAAGAAAATGCAAAATGCAAAAAGCTGGTAACCCAAAACATTCAGGAAATCCAGGACACAATGAGAAGACCAAACCTAAGGATTATAGGGATAGATGAGAATGAAGATCTACAACTTAAAGGGCCAGCAAATATCTTCTACAAAATTATGGAAGAAAATTTCCCCAACCTAAAGAGAGAGATGCCCATGAATATACAAGAAGCCTATAGAACCCCAAATAGACTGGACCAGAACAGAAATACTTCCCGTCACATAATAGTCAAAACCCCAAATGTACTAAACAAAGAAAGAATATTAAAGGCAGTAAGAGAAAAAGGACAAGTAACATATAAAGGAAGACCTATCAGAATTACACCAGACTTCTCACCTGAGACCATGAAAGCTAGAAGATCCTGGGCAGACCTTATGCAGACCCTAAGAGAACACAAACTTCAGCCAAGACTACTATACCCAGCGAAACTCTCAATTGCCATAGATGGGGAAACCAAGATATTCCACGACAAAACCAAATTTGCAAGATACTTATCTACAAACCCAGCCCTACAAAGGATAATAGGGGAAAAATACCAACACAAGGGGGGAAACAACACCCCAGAAGAAACAAGATAGAAACCCCATCTCATCCAACCCAAAAGAAGAGAACCACTCAAATACAAATAATAATAACAATTCCCAAAATGTCAGGAAGTAATAATTACTATTCCTTAATATCTCTTAATATCAATGGACTCAATTCCCCAATCAAAAGACACAGACTAACAGACTGGATACGGAAACAGGACCCTACATTTTGCTGCATACAGGAAACACATCTCAGTGTCAAAGACAAACACCACCTTAGAGTAAAAGGCTGGAAGACAGTTCTACAAGCAAATGGTCCCAGGAAACAAGCTGGAGTAGCCATTCTAATATCAGATAAAATCGACTTTCAACCTAAAGTCATCAAAAGAGACACAGAAGGTCACTTCCTGCTTGTCAAAGGGAAAATCCACCAAGAAGAATTCTCAATACTGAACATCTATGCACCAAATGCAAGGGCACCCTCATTCGTAAAAGAAACTTTACTAAAGCTTAAAGCACACATCGCACCTAACACAATGATTGTAGGTGACTTCAACACTCCACTCTCCTCAATGGACCGATCAGGAAAGCAGAAACTAAACAGGGATACAGTGAAACTAATTGAAGCTTTGGACCAATTGGATTTAACAGATATATATAGAACATTCCATCCTAAAACAAAAGAGTATACCTTTTTCTCAGCACCGCACGGTACCTTCTCAAAAATTGATCATATAATTGGTCACAAGACAGACCTCAACAAATACAAGAAGACCGAACTAATCCCATGTCTCCTATCGGATCACTATGGAGTAAAAGTGGTCTTCAATAGCAAGAAGAACTACAGAAAGCCCACATACACATGGAAACTGAACAATACTCTACTCAATGACACCCTGGTCAAGGAAGAAATAAAGAAAGAAATCAAAGACTTTTTAGACTTCAATGAAAATGAAGGTACGACCTACCCAAATCTCTGGGATACAATGAAAGCAGTGCTAAGAGGAAAACTCATAGCCCTGAGTGCCTCCAAAAAGAAACTGGAAAGAGCATACACTAGCAACTTAACAGCACACCTGAAGGCGCTGGAACAAAAAGAAGCTAACTCACCCAGGAGGAGTAGAAGAGAGGAAATCATCAAACTAAGGGCTGAAATCAATCAAGCAGAAACAAAGAGAACCATACAAAGAATCAACAAAACCAAGAGCTGGTTCTTCGAGAAAATCAACAAGATAGATAAGCCCTTAGCTAGACTAACCAAAGGGCACAGAGATAGTATCCAAATTAACAAAATTAAAAATGAAAAGGGGGATATAACAACAGAAACAGAGGAAATTCAAAAGATCATCAGATCCTACTACAAAGGCCTATACTCAAAACAACTGGAGAATCTGGAGGAAATGGACAATTTCCTAGACAGATACCAAATACCAAAATTAAATCAGCATCAAGTAGACCAGCTAAACAGTCCCATAACCCTTAAAGAAATAGAAGGGGTTATAGAAAGCCTCCCAACCAAAAAAAGTACGGGACCAGATGGTTTTAGTGCAGAATTCTACCAGACCTTCAAAGAAGACTTAACACCAATACTCTTCAAACTATTCCACAAAATAGAGACAGAAGGGACACTGCCCAACTCATTCTTCGAAACCACAATTACGCTGATACCTAAACCACAAAAAGATCCAACAAAGAAAGAGAACTACAGGCCAATTTCTCTTATGAATATAGATGCAAAAATACTAAATAAAATTCTTGCCAACCGAATCCAAGAGCATATCAAAACGATCATTCACCATGATCAAGTAGGCTTCATTCCAGGAATGCAGGGATGGTTCAATATACGGAAATCCATCAATGTAATCCACTACATAAACAAACTAAAAGAAAAAAACCACATGGTCATCTCATTAGATGCTGAAAAAGCATTTGACAAAATTCAGCATCCTTTCATGCTAAAAGTCTTGGAAAGAGCAGGAATTCAAGGCCCATACCTAAACATAGTAAAAGCAATCTACAGCAAACCAGTAGCCAACATCAAAATAAATGGAGAGAAACTTGAAGCAATTCCACTAAAATCAGGGACTAGACAAGGCTGTCCTCTCTCTCCATATCTTTTCAATATAGTACTTGAAGTTCTAGCGAGAGCAATCAGACAACATAAGGAAGTCAAAGGGATACAAATTGGAAAGGAAGAAGTCAAAGTATCATTATTTGCAGATGATATGATAGTCTACCTAAGTGATCCAAAAAACTCCACCAGAGAACTTCTACAGCTGATAAACAACTTCAGCAACGTGGCTGGTTATAAAATTAACTCAAGCAAATCAGTAGCCTTCTTGTACTCAAAGGACAAGCAGGCTGAGAAAGAAGTTAGGGAAATAACACCCTTCACAATAGCCACAAACAACATAAAGTACCTTGGCGTAACTCTAACCAAACAAGTGAAAGATCTGTATGACAGGAACTTCAAGTCCCTGAAGAAAGAAATCGAAGAAGACCTCAGGAGATGGAAAAATATTTCTTGCTCCTGGATTGGCAGGATCAATATAGTAAAAATGGCCATCTTGCCAAAAGCAATCTACAGATTCAATGCAATCCCCATCAAAATCCCAAATCAATTCTTCATAGATCTAGAAAGAGCAATTCTCAAATTCATCTGGAGCAACAAAAAACCCAGGATAGCTAAAACTATTCTCAACAATAAAAGGACTTCTGGGGGAATCAATATCCCTGACCTCAAGCAGTACTACAGAGCAATTGTGTTAAAAACTGCATGGTATTGGTACAGCAACAGGCAGGTAGATCAATGGAATAGGATTGAAGACCCAGAAATGAACCCACAGACTTATGGTCACTTGATCTTTGATAAAGGAGCCACAACCATCCGGTGGAAAAAAGATAGCCTTTTCAACAAATGGTGCTGGTTCAACTGGAGGTCAACATGCAGAAGAATGCGAATTGACCCACTCTTATCTCCTTGTACTAAGATCAACTCCAAGTGGATCAAGGACCTCCACATAAAACCAGACACACTGAAACTATTAGAAAAGAAACTTGGGAAGACCCTGGAGGACATGGGCACAGGGGTAAAGTTCCTGAACAGAACACCAATAGCTTATGCTCTAAGATCAAGAATGGACAAATGGGACCTCATAAAATTACAAAGTTTCTGTAAGGCAAAGGACACTGTCAGAAAGACAAAACGGCAACCAACAACGTGGGAAATGATCTTCACCAACCCCACATCCGACAGAGGGCTAATATCCAATATATACAAAGAACTCAAGAAGTTAGACCCCAAAGAACCAAATAACCCTATCAAAAAATGGGGCACAGAGCTAAACAAAGAATTTTCACCAGAAGAAATTCGGATGGCCGAGAAACACCTTAAGAGATGTTCAACATCATTAGTCATCAGGGAAATGCAAATCAAAACAACCCTGAGATTCCACCTCACTCCAGTCAGAATGGCTAAAATTAAAAACTCGAGAGACAACAAGTGCTGGCGAGGATGTGGAGAAAGAGGAACACTCCTCCACTGTTGGTGGGATTGCAAAATGGTAAAACCACTCTGGAAATCAGTGTGGCGGTTCCTCAGAAAATTGGGCATGCCACTCCCAGAGGACCCTGGCATACCACTCCTGGGCATATACCCAGAGGATTCCCCTGCATACAACAAAGACACATGCTCCACTATGTTTATAGCAGCCTTGTTTATAATAGCCAGAAATTGGAAGGAGCCCAGATATCCCTCAAAGGAGGAATGGATACAGAAAATGTGGTATATTTATACAATGGAGTACTACTCAGCAATTAAAAATAATGAATTCATGCAATTTGTAGGTAAATGGTTAGATCTGGAAACTATCATCCTAAGTGAGCTAACCCAATCACAAAAGAATACACACGAAATGCAATCACTGATAAGTGGATATTAATGAGCCCAGAAGCCCTAAATACTCAAGGCACAATTAGCAAGTCAAATGACTCTCAAGAAGAAAAAAAGGAGAGGACCCTGGGCTTGTAAAGATTGGATCCAGTATTGTAGACCCAGAACAGAGAAATCGTGGGGGGGGGGGAAGAGTGGGGAATAGCATGGGGGGGGAGAGGAATTATGGGACATATGGTGGGGGGTACCTGGGAAAGGGGAAAGCCTTTGGAATGTAAACAAAGAATATAGAAAATAAAAAAAAAATGTAAAAAAAAAAATGACACAAAGGGGAAAATCCATCAGCTATAATAAAGTCCCATCACTCTGGTTTGCTTTTGAAAAAAAAAAAAAAAAAAAAAAAAAAAAGAATTCAAGAAGTTAGACTCCAGGGAACCAAATAACCCTATCAAAAAAGGGAGAACAGAGCTAAACAGAGAATTCTCAACTGAGGATTCTCAAATGGGTGAGAAGCACCTAATGAAATGTTCAACATTCTTAGTCTTTAGGGAAATGCAAATCAAAATGACCCTGAGATTCCACCTCACACCAGTCAGAATGGCTAAGATAAAAAACTCAGGTGACAGCATATGCTGGTGAAGATGTGAAGAAAGAGAAACACTCCTCCATTGCTGGCAGGATGACAAGCTGGTATAACCACTCTGGAAATCAGCCTGGCAGTTCCTCAGACAACTGGACATAGTATTGCCTGAGGACCCAGCCATACCACTCCTGGGCATATACCCAGAAGATACTCAAACATGTAACAAGGACACATGTTTGCTCTACTATGCTCATAGCAGCCATATTTATAATAGCCAGACACTGGGGGAAAAAAACCCAGATGTCCATCAACATAGGAATGGATGCAGAAAATGTAATATATTTATACAATGGAGTACTACTCAGCTATTAAAAACAATGGCCTCATGAAATTCACGGGCAAATAGATGGATCTAGAAAATATCATCCTGAGTGAGGTAACTCAGTCACAAAAGACCACACATGGTATGTACTCACTGATGAGTGGATATTAGACAAAGAGCATGGAATACCCACGATACATACAACTCACGGGCCACATGAAGCTCAGGGGGAAGGAAGACCAAAGAGTGGATGCTTCAGTCCTACGTCGAAGGGGGAACAAAATAATCAAGGGAAGAAGAGGGTGGGAGGAACTTGATAGGAAGAGAAGAGGGGGGGAGAAATGAGGAGAAGAATAATGTATGGGAGGAGATGGAGGAAATGAACAGAGAGTCAGGAAATTGAACAGAGTTGTGTAGCAGTGGGGGATGGGGAGCTAGGGGTAGCAACCAGAAAGTCTCAGATGCCAGGAAGGCAATAGCCTCCCAGAATCCCACAGGGATGACATTAGCTGAAATACCCCACAAAGGGGAGAGGGAACCTGTTGAGACCATATCCAGAAGTTAGGCATGGCCCCCTGATTGAGGGAAAGGGTCACCCACCCATCTCCAAAATTTTAACATAGAATTGCTCCTGTCTAAAGGAAATACAGGGACAAAGAGTAGAGCAGAGACTGGAAGAGAGGCCATCCAGAGACTGTCCCACCTGTGGATCCAACCTACATGCAGATAGCAAACCCACACACTACTGCTGATGCCAAGAAGTGCTTGCTGACAGGAGCCTGATACAGCTGTCTCCTGAGAGGTTCTGCCAGATCCTGACCAATACAGATGGAGATGCTCACAGACAATCATTGGACTAAGCACAGGGACCCCAATGGAATAGTTAGAGGAAGGGCTGAAGAAGCTTAAAGGGACTTATCTGGCATCAAGGGGAGTGGAGGCCCTTGGTCCTGTGAAGGCTTGATGCCCAGTGTAGAGGAATGCTAGCGTGGTGAGATGGGAGTGGGTAGGTGGGTAAGGGAGTACCCTCACAGAAGCAGGGTAAGGGGGGATGGTATAGGAGGTGTGCAGAGGGGAAACAAGAAAAGGGGATAACATTTGAAATGTAAATAAGTAAAATGTCCAATTTAAAAAAGTATAATTTTTATCCAGTGTATATTTTACACTTAATAGCTTTTCTCAGTCCAAAACAGTTGACTTTTGGATGTGTGATCACCATGAGCAGCTTTGGGGCTATGGGAGTCCATGGTACAGTCCAGACTTCACACTTAGCACAAGAGATTGTCCTTCCTATGCAGCTTATGAAAGTATTCAAGAAAGATGAGTCAGGGAAGGTTGTGTGCATCTCATTTACCACTATTAAACATCTGTGTGTGTTTCCTTCACAAAGATTGGCTCAGAGCTTCCATTCAATCAAAATGACCATGGGTCTAAGTTCAAGGCAGAAAACATCTTTTTAAACTTCTTTTGGAGTCCCAAAGTCCAATAATAGTGTTTCAGGATACTTTGTCCTTCCACAAAAAAAGAACATCCAGAAATCAGAAGTGGCAGATCTCTAAATGGCACAGGCTATATTTTTTTTAGCCAGCTGTGGAAGGCTGGAGGCTCATAGGTGATAATGATGAAAATTGAAGAAAATGATTCATGTAAAATATCAGGGCTGTCTCAGCAGGCAATGACAAAAAGGAGCTCCAGGTTCAAACAGATGGAGAAGAAGCAGAGGCCACTCCACTGGAAGAAAGCCAAGGAGAAGCAGGACCAAGTCCAGGGTGGTTCTTTTGAAGGTGCATGGTTTGAGAAGCAGTCAGACCCCTGCCAGCTTCCAACCACTTCCTGCCTTTGTCTTCACAGAACATTTGTACATGGACATGGATGAGAGTAAGTAGGTATGGTGTGTGTGTGTGTGTGTGTGTGTGTGTGTGTGTGTGTGTGACAATCAACCTTGAAAAATAGTCATGAAGAATTACAGTGCAACCAGAAATGGAAAAGAAAAGCCCAGAAAGCAGAAAGAACAGGTCATGGGTTGCTGTTGTTGTTGCCTAGTTGCTCTTTAGGCAAGAGATAGTACTATATTTCCTGCCTGAGTATCTTGCCTTCCTGCTTCACGTGGCAGTCATCTCCCACCCCCACCCCCCACCCCCACCCCCTCACCCCCACCCTCCACCCCCCCACCCCCCTTCTACTCAGCAGCTGCCAGCTCTGAGAGCAGCACACAGCACTCAAGGACATGGGCCAGCCTGCTTACTTGTTGGTCCCTCCATAGTAGGGAAATTGTGATAGACTGGAGCTCTTGCCACGTTGAATAAAGACTTGGCTGAATTAATAATAAAGGGAGTAGGTTCCGTGGATGTGGTAGACCTGTGCCACATCTGACACAGGGAAGATCCTACTTCCTGATACTCTCTAAAGAACTGGCAGCAGCAGGTTATTTTGTAAGAATCACCCGCACCCCTAGAGGCCCAGAGCAGCTCTGGGACTCACTACCCAGCAACCTCCAGATCACCACTCCCCTTTCTTCCCTTCTACCCCATCCCCTCACCCGCCCTGTTCCATCGGATGTGGTAGACCTGTGCACCTTCTGACACGGGGAGGATCCTACTTCCTGATACTCTCTAGAGAACAGGAGCAAGGCATTCAAGAACTGGCAGGAGCAGGTCATTGGAGAACTGGTACCAACAGGGCATTCAAACTGGTAGAAGCGGGGCATTCGAGACCCAGCATCAGCAGAGCATTTGAGATCCAGCAGAAGCAGAACACTTGAGAAATAGCAGCCTGCATGGCATTTGACCCTTGCCAAATCTGCCACAGGAGAGATCCTATCACCTGATACTTCCTGGAGAACCAGCTGTTTGCAGGGCATTGGAGAGAAAGGGAATCCCAGGAGTACAGAAACATAGGTCTTCAGGACAGAGAAGATAGAGACAGCAAGACCAGCTAACACCAGAGGTAACAAGATGGCCAAAGGCAAACATAAGATCATTGCCAACAAAAACCAAGGCAACATGGCACCATCAGAACCCAGTTCTCCCACAACAGCAAATCCTGCATACTCCATCACATCAGAAAAGCAAGAGCTAGATTTAAAATCACATCTCATATTGCTGATGGAAGGCTTCAAGAAGGACATAAATAACTCCCTTAAAGAAATACAGGTCAACAGGTAGAAGCACAAAAATCCCATAAAGAAATAAAAGAGACTATGGATCAAAAGGTAAAAACCCTTAAAGAGGAAACACAAAAATCTCTTAAAGAAATATGGGAGAACATAGGTCAACAGGTAAAAGCCCTTAAAGAGGCAATACAAAAATCCCTAAAAGAAACACAGGAGAACATGGGTCAACATGTAGAAGCCCTTAAAAAGGAAACACAAAAATTCCTTAAAGAATTTCAGGAAAAAAAACAAACAAGTGAAGGAACTGAACAAAACCATCCAGTATCTAAAACTGGAAATAAAATTAATAAAGAAATTGCAAAGTGAGACATCTCTGAAGATAGAAAACCTTGGAAAGAATGCAGGAGTCATAGATTCAAGAATCAACAACAGAATACAAGAGATAGAAGAAAGAATCTCAGAGGCTGAAGATTCCATAGAAAATATTGACTCAACAGTCAAAGAAAATGCAAAATGCAAAAACCTTGTAACCCAAAACATCCAGGACATCCAGGACAAAATGAGAAGACCAAACC
Source organism: Apodemus agrarius (assembly GCA_964023405.1). NCBI lineage: Eukaryota > Metazoa > Chordata > Mammalia > Rodentia > Muridae > Apodemus > Apodemus agrarius. The sequence goes on along the minus strand of OZ030007.1, from coordinate 40,816,217 downwards.
TAAGGATTATAGGTATAGAAGAAAGCAAGGATTTACATCTTAAAGGCCCAGTAAATATCTTCAATAAAATTATAGATGAAAACTTCCCTAACCTAAAGAAAGAGATGCCCATGAACATACAAGAAGCCTACAGAACTCCAAACAGATTGGACCAGAGCAGAAATTCCTCCTGTCACATAATAATCAAAATACCAGATCCACTAAACAAAGAAAGAATGTTAAAAGCGGTGAGAGAAAAAGGTCAAGTAACTATAAAGGCAGACCTATCAGAATTACACCAGACTTCTCACCAGAGACTATGAAAGACAGAAGAGCCTGGGTAGATGTCATACAGACCCTAAGAGAACATAAATGTCAGCCCAGACTACTATACCTAGCAAAACTTTCAATTACCATAGACAGATAAAACAAGATATTCCATGACAAAAGCAAATTTACACAGTATCTTTCCACAAATCCAGCTCTGCAAAGGATAATGGGTGGAAAATATCAACACAAGGCAGCAAACCACACCATAGAAAAACTAATAAGGTAATCTTTCAACAAACCCAATAGAAGATAGCTACACAACCAGAATTTCACCTTTAACTAAGAAGATAACAGTAAGCAACAATCACTTTTCCTTAATATCTCTTAATAAAAATGGTTTCAATTCCCCTATAAAAAAGACATAGACTAACAGACTGGATATTTAAACAGGACCCAATGTTTTGCTGCATACAAGAAACCCATCTCAGTGACAAAGAGTCACTATTTAAGAGTCAAAGGTTGGAAAACAATTTTCCAAGCAAATTGTCTCAAGAAAAAAGCTGGAGTGGCCATTCTTATATCAGATAAAATTGACTTTCGACCAAAAGTTGTCAAAAAAGATAAGGAGGGACACTTCAAGGAAAACTTCAAGGGACACTTTTCAAAGGAAAAGTCTACCAAGATGAACTCTCAATTCTAAACATCTATGCTCCGAATGCAAGGGCACCCACATTCATAAAAGAAACTTTAATAAAGCTCAAAGCACACATTGCACCCCACACAATAATACTGGGATCAGATAAACCATCTAAATAGTTCCATAAGTCCTGAGGAAATAGAAGCAGTCATTAACAGTGTCCCATCAAACAAAAATGGATACAGAAACTGTGGTATATATACACAATGGAATACTACTATTCAGTTATTAAAAACAATGAATTCATGAAATTCTTAGGCAAATGGATGCAACTAGAAAGTGTCATCCTGAGCGAGGTAACCCAATCACAAAAGAACGCACATGGTATGCATTCACCAATAAGTGGATGTTAGCCCAAAAGCTCAAAATAAACAAGTTACAATTCACCCAGCACAGAAAGCTCAAACAGAAGAAAGACTTAAGTGAGGGTGCTTTGGTGGATATTAGCCTAGAATCTTGGAACACCAAAGACATAAATCACATACCAAGTGAGGTCTGACAAGAAGAAAAGAGTGGACACTGGAGCTAGAATGGACCAAAGCATCATTGTGGGGGAGTACAAGAACAGTGAGATGGGAGGGGGTGGATGAGGGAGCAGGGGGAGGGAAAAGGGCATGTGGGACCCTTGGGGGTGGGGAACCAGAAAAAGGAAAATGAATTGTAAATATAGAATATATCCAATAAAAAAAAGGGGACAAAATACTCAGAGGAGCAATAAGGGAGACAATGTGTGAAGCAGAGACTAAAGTAAAGGCCACCCAGAGACTGCCCTACCTGGGGATTCATCCTATAAACAGTCACCAAACCCCAATACTACTATGGACGACAAGAAGTGTATACCAAAAGGAGCATGCCATGGTTGTCTCCAGAGGGGCTCTGCCAGAGCCTTACAAATACAGAGGCAGATGCAAGCAACCAACTATTGAACTGGGCGTGGGGTCCCCAATGGAGGAGCTGAAGGGTGGTCTGGAGGAGCTGAAGGGTTTTACAGTCCCATGGGAAGAACAATGATTTCAGTTACCCAGATGCCCCAAGACTCCCAGGGACTGAACCATCAACCAAGGGGTACACATGGTTCCAGCCAAAAATGTGGCAGAGGAAGGCCTTGTTGGGCATTAGTGGGAGGAGTGGCCCTTGGTCAGATAAAGGCTCAATAGAGGCCCCAACAAAGGGAAACCAAGTGGGGGGGAGGAGGATTGGGGGGAGGTAAGAGTGTGTTGGGTGGAGGGACATATATGTGGAGGCAGGGGTGGAAGGAGGGGATGGGGGATCTTTGGGGAGGGGGACAATCAGGAAAGGCTTTACCATTGGCAATGTAAATAAAGACGATATTCAATATAATAATAATAATAATAATAATAATAGTAGTAGTAGTAGTAGTAGTAGTAGTAGTAGTAGTAGAAGGAGGAGGAAGTAAGGAAGTGGTAAAACCAGCAACTAGGGCAAGGCTCATGCTTACTAACTTCTGTAACCCTGTTTGATCCTGTGGGGTGCCTTGTGGGTTAGTTCAAAATGAAGAACTGTCTGACCTTCCCTGATAGGGCAAGAATGGACAAACAATTCAACCAGTGCCAGTTCCAGAAGAGTTTGGAACCACCACAATACTTTAGAATATCAACTCCCTAAGAACATGGCTCAGGCTTCCTCCCCGGGACCTACAATAGAACCTTAAGAAGTACTCAAAAGGATGCCAGTAAGAACATACTGGGTACTTGAATTAAGTAAAAGAAGGAGAAAAACACCTTCTAGTTTGAAGAACCAAAGCCAGCCAATGGAATGATGTCTCCAGAGAAAAGTCGAAGGGCCCAGACCCTAACAAGACCTAAGTGTGAGAACAAGTGGGAGAGCCAGGCGAGCACTGCCCAGCAACATTAGAGGAAGTAAGCTTAGAGTCGATCCTTCCCTCCTCTTTAAAAGATAATGAAATGAACTCATTTGTTGATCAATGTCTTTACACGTTTGTGTCTATTGATTTATCACTTCTGTTAAGAGTCTGCTCTGAAACCTAATCACTTTGCTTTCGGCAGCTAATCTTCCGTTTAGCCTGGAGGTCATTTTTAGCTACTCTTATTCATACTGTCTTCTAACAAACTAAATAATTTCCCCTCCATCTTTGATGCTTATGCTGTTCAAATATTTGTATAGCATTACTGCATCTCCCATTAGCTGTTGCTGAGCCAAGCTTTAAGGATTAGGCTCCGTTAGATCCTTTAAACCCAGTAAATACCTCTAATCAATCCTTCCATTACTCTAACTATTTTTGATGCTCTTCTTGGGAGCATCTCCGGTGTCTTTGTCAGTCTCTACATCACTGAGAAGTCTGCAGCGTATCTTGACAGTACAAAAGAACCTAGCCAAAGTCATATCTTGAAATATTGGATGGGGGTCATATGCATCAAAATATCCCCAAAATAATCAATCACAAAATAATTTTCTGGAACCCATACAACCAAACCCAATGAATTAAGAGTTTGTTGAGAGGCAGTTCCAGGAATTCAAATTGTTAAAACATTTAGACCCTCCAGTTATTTGCAGGCATATTACAATTTCAAGATCACCTATCAGATCATCATTAAGGAATCTCCAGCGCTAGAAAAATGACTCCGTAGCTAAGGGCTCTTACTGCTCGTTCAGAAAGGACTGGAGTTTGATCCCCACCCCCAGGTTGGACAGCTTACAACTGCCCGGTAACTCCAGATCCAAATGTCCTCTTGTGGACTCTAAATGCCCATATTTGGGTATACTCACACATGGGGACAAATACACACAATTTTTATGAATTAAAAATCATTAAAAAATAGATCTTTACATGAAAGATGAATAATTTTCTATCTAGGTATCTAGATGTGAAAAGCTAACACTTAAAATATTACCCCACTGAGAGTAAGAAGATAGCTCAGTAGTAAAAGCTGTGCCTCACAAGTATTAGAACCTGAGTTTGGATCCCCAGAACCCACGCTAATTCCTGCTGGGCATAGCATCACACCTATAATTCTGGCTGTAGAAGTTCTGGTTTCCTGAAACAAGCTGACTAATCATAGTATCCTTACTGACAAGCTCTGGGTTTGATTGAGAGACCCTGCCTTAGTGAATACCATGGAACAGTGATCAATGATGATTCCTGACACTGACCTCAAGCCTCCACATGCATGTATGTACACATGCATGTACATTCTCTCTCACACACACAGGATGCTCACGCACGTTCAAGCATACACATTGCAACATGTGTGTGCAAAAGAGAGAGAAAAGAAAAATATCAACCACCATTACTCGTGACTACTTCATAAGTTATCAGAAGAACCCAGCAGGAATCTCAGATGTGCAGGAGGAATAAATGAATGGTACTGTGTATCTAATTATAATCGTTTGTCACATTACACCACAACTCCCAGATAGTCTTCATAAAAGACCCTTGGCTTAGGGTGCTTTTCGCCATTGCTCAACACGCGGCTCGCATTTGTTATATATTTGTTTGTTTACTTCCTTGCTCGCTTGTTTAAAATATACTAAGCAACAGGGATCCCTCCACCCAACATAGAAATTAGAACATACATATTAACATCCGGTGTGATGTTTTGGCTCCTGTCCCCCAAGCCAGCTTTTACTACTATACAGTCTGAAGTGTACAAACTCTGGGGTTAGCAGGGAACCTGCTGGGACCTTTCTAAGGCTTTTTTGGTTTGTTTGTTTTTTTTTTTTTTTTACTCCCACTGAAAAGAAGCATTTTGAAAATATGGTAGTCCATAGGCGTGGAATGAAATGAAGGCAGCGAATCCTGGGAGAACTCACTACAACACTGCTCATTCTACAGTCAGACACAAAGTACCTACTATGTGCCAGGCTCTGGGGCTACAAAGGTGGTTCCTGCCATAACAGAACAAATCGTCAGTTGGGGGTAGGGAGTAAACTAGGCAAGAGTGATGGGATCAATGAGAGAAATCTGTCAAAACAGACGTGAGGCCTAACAGGGGACGAGCCAGCATCACCCAGGAAAACAGGAAAAGGCCAGGAGGGGGTTATGGGAAAGAAACTCTAGAACAAAGTCCTACAAGCTGAATTTGAAAGAATGCAAAATAAAAATCTGACTTTGAATCTCAGAAACAAGGCCAGGGGGCAAAAACAGCCTTTAAAGTTAAATTATACTTAGTGTTCACATACATATTAACATGTCCAAGGTCATACGTGTGAGCTTGCTTAAGTCTCAGCCACGCAAAATCCACAAAATCCAATCCAACGCCTGGGAAAGAACAAAATCACTTGCTTCAGATGTCCTGAATTCACTTAGAGATGACCTATAATCCATAGTTACATGTCGGTATGTGTGTCATGGAGCACATGCATATGTGCATGTTCGTGTGTGTGTGTGTGTGTGTGTGTGTATTTGTGTGTGTGCATGTGTGTGCATGTGTGTGTGTGTGGTTTGCACATGTGCGTGTGTGTGCATGTGTGTGTGTATTTGTGTGTGTGCATGTGTGAGCATGTGCATGTGCGTGTGTGTGCATGTGTGTGTGTGTGTGTGTGTGTGTGTGTGTGTGTATCTGTATGGAGAACAGAGATTGATATTAGGCTTCTTCCTTGACTCCTCTCCATATATATATTGATGTCAGGCTCCTCACTTGAACCCAGAGCTCGCAGATTTGACTAGTATAACCAGTCAGCTTCCCCCTAGGATCCTGTCTCTGCCTCCTGAGTGCTGTAATTACAGTTGCCTGCCCATTCAACCTTGGTGTAGGTGAAAGGGATCAAAATTTTAATCTTCACACTAGTGGGGCAAGTTCCTTACATATGGAGTCATCTCCCAGTTTTTCATGCTTTCTAAAATTTGCATTTCTTCAAAATTTAGGATGCTCCAATGATGTTCTCAAAAAAATTTTTTTTAATTCTAAATGAATTTCTTCCTCTTCTAAGTCTAAGCACACTGTTAATTTTCCCATTCCATCTGTGTCTCTTCATTCTACATAATAAACCCCACAAACTCTCTCTCTTTCATTTGGCCCTAGAAGAAACTCTCAGGTATGGGAGAGGGCAGCAAAAACAAAACAAAACAAAACAAAACAAACAAAAAACCTATCCAAGCCAGGTAAACAAACAAACAAACAAACAAAAACAACAACTTTTTTTTCCAGGATTAGTAGAGAAAACTAGGAATATTCTTGGATCATTTTTTCCTTTGAATAATAATAATATAGAAAAATACTTCCTGAGCTAAAATAGTGGATTCTTGAAGTTTCATATAACAACCTGCACTCTGAGATGTTGCAATGGGTAGAGAATCCGCTGAGGATCATATGGTGAAGTTACAATGGGTAGAGAATCCGCTGAGGATCAGATGGTGAAGTTACAATGGGTAGAGAATCCGCTGAGGACCAGATGGTGAAGTTACAATGGGTAGAGAATCCACTGAGGACCAGATGGTGAAGTTACAATGGGTAGAGAATCCGCCGAGGATCAGATGGTGAAATTACAATGGGTAGAGAATCCGCTGAGGACCAGATGGTGAAGTTACAATGGGTAGAGAATCCGCCGAGGATCAGATGGTGGGAGTCCAACCGAGGAAAGTTTGTTTCTGTCAGTTTGAGAGGCTGTCAGGAAGCGTCTTAGATTTGAAAAGTATAAATGACACAAAGTTCTTGTTTAAAGAGACTTGAAGATCCGAGATCAAGGTGCCAATAGTCTGTGGGAAGTGAGGGCTGCCTTTCTGCCTCCTCCATCCACCCCTTAGTGTGCAGAACCTCACTATCTTACATGTAGCCTACTCGTGCGTCTAGCTGCATTGCCATGGGGCTGACTGAGTAAACTCCTTCTGGGGTCTTTCATATGAGCACTTACTCCCACATACAAGGTTCCCTGTGACTTGTCATCTTCCAGGCCCATACCTTAATACAATTATGAAGTGGAAGTTTATGGTTGTATCACGTGATACAGACTGCTGTGATATTTTGCTGAGGCAAGATCCGTGGGAGAACATGTAATGTTTGGAGAGAGTATAAGTGGGACTCAGAGGAAAGTGACAGGGCGCTGGCATAGTTGGTCTGAGTCTTTGCTGAGCTTCACTTCATCGAGAGGCACGGCAGAGAACTCCTGGCATTCTGGTTGGTCCTGGTTGCTCCCGCTGACTTGTTGACTTGTGCCTATTTGGCGGAGGCCTGCTGGTTTCTGCTGGATCACACCATTGTTGCTGATTTGTGAAGTGGACAATTGGTATCCTGACACTACTGAACTGGGCTGCTGCTACCGTGGCAGAGATTGAAGTTGCCCCAAAGAATTAATTCTAAGCAGGTCCACATCCCCTTGTCATACCTTTTCTCCCTTACCTTTGGGTGGTGGGTTAGAAGAGAGGTTTGAAGTATTTGAGAATCCTTATTAAAGTAGTTTTTGAAAAATCTAAGCCTACACAATAATAACAGGTATTAAGTTTCAGTGTATGAACTTTGGGGAAAGACAAACATTCAGATGAGAGACATCTACCCCCTGGCTTCCTATAAATCCATAGCCTCACACATAAGCCACACCCATACAATCCCAATAGTTCCAAAAGTCTTACCTTTTTCCAACACCCATTCAAAAAAATCTAAGGTCCAGAGTCTCATCCAAATTTCATCTATATCACATATGAGACTCAAGGCACTGTCCATTTGGGGCTAAGTTTTGCTTCTACCTTTAAGCCTTTGAAGTCAAATGTTATTCACTTCCAAAATACAATAGGTGAATATAGAGTAGACATTTCCATTCTAAAAGGGGTAGATGAAAGTAGTAACAAACCAGGCTTATTGGTATAGACTTGCAATCCCTGCTACTCCAGCAGTCAAAGCAAGAAGATCCAAGACAAAGCCAGCCTGAGCTACAGACTGAGTTACAGACCAACTGGCTAATTTAGCAAGATCCTGGTTCAAAAGAATATACATTCATATGTGTATGAGAAGGAAATATAACAGTGGTATGGCAGCTTCCTGGTGCACATAAGGCCTCATAAGGTTCAAGCCTTAGCACTACAAAAACAATAAAAGGAAAGGAAAAGATAACAGGTCCTAAGGAAGTCCTCAAAATCTCATTAAATGTTATGGGTGCAGATCTCTTTGACTCCGCATGCTGCTGTCTGGATACACCGGGATAGAGATGGATCCTGCCCCAAATCTCTGGGAAGCCCTTTCTTTGTGGTTGTGCAGGGTACACCAGAACAACTCTTTGGAAGTTAGATTAACCTGTCTATGGCTTTCCTAGGTTGGAATTGCATGCTTGTGGCCAGACTGTTTCTGTTATCAGGATAATGGAAGCATGTCATGTCCTCCTGGGCCGCTGCTTCTGCCATAAGCCTAGACTGACCCAGCCTTAAGCATGCTTTCAAAGAAGACTACTGAGACCTCGGATACTGCTGCTTAGCAACCCCTCACAGCTCTGCCACACATTCGAACTCACTTCCCCTGCCCCGCCCCAGGTTCAGCTCTACTGGTTCCAGAGAGCACAAATGATACACTGTGCTGATATCTGCCTGGTGGCATCATCATCTGCATCTTGGAGTGTTTAAGTTGTGGGGGGAAGTGGATGGGAGCTATGCTTACATATTTCAGAGGATGCCACAAAAGCCTGCCAGCTAAGACAGCGAACTGTGATGGGGCCAAGGCCACTTCTGTAGGAGTAGGGCTACTTGAAGCACTCTGGTGTCCACATACCCTTTCAGCTCCTGATTGGGTCCTCCACCTCTATCCACACTTGACAGTCTTGTTGGGCCTGTCTCTTTTAGATACTACAGCAGGAGCTAGAGTAAGAAGACTGACTTTTCTTGGCTTCATTATTACTTTTTTTTTTGAGGGGGAGGGGAGAAAGTTGACTCCATTATTACTTATTCTGCAGTAAAGAGCAATTCCTTTGACACGTACATGTATTTCCCTTCTGTATTGTCTCAGAATGGAGCTTTAATGCTTGCTTTGTACAAATTTTCCTTCTGATCTATAGATTAAAATTCATAAAATATGCCCAAATTAGTGTTAATCAAAATAAATAGGTAAGTAAACAAACAATGAAACATTATTAATTGTTTTTTGTTTTGTTTAGTCTTTTAGTGGTTCCCAATAAAGATTAATGAGTTAATTCTTGAAACCCCTTGGAAGTATTAGGATATTACATATTACTAAGAGGAAAGAGCTGTATGTTAAAAATTAATTGGAAGAAACCACTCGCAGATTGTAATAAGGAAACATCCCAAGTTCCAAGGGCACTGGGGACCTCCAGTAAACAAGCCCTCATTAATTTGGCTAATTAGCCACTTGCTGAATTTGCTGGTTTGTAAGTGGCACCCTTTTAAGCAGAAAATTGAGTTGTAAAGTTCCAGGAGCCATCTGTGTGGTAAAGATGGCATCAGCACCCTATACTTTGGATTTCAAAGCAAATCTTACACGTTCAAAACTGTTCTTAGGATATTTGGACATCTCAGACTCATCTGTATAATATGGGTAGGCAGAGAGTTGGTAAGAAAGAGGAGGAAGGAATAGGAGAACAATCACAGAAGCCATTGCATGCCTGTGTGTGTGCGTGTGCGTGTGTGTGAATCTGTGTGTGTGTGTGCATCTGTGTGTGTGTACATGGGTGTCTGTGGGGGGGGGCATTTGTGCACATTTGATCATGTGGAACAAGAGAAAGGGACGAGATAAACTTGACTTCCATGATTGGCCAATGCAAAGCTCCATATGTCCTTACTGGAGTGGAGGATATAAGGTAGCTCACATACACTGTGGGTAGGGGAGCCTCCAGACCTACCCTGCACTCAAACAGCCCTAGTCTTACTGCCCAAACACAGCCTTAAGACTGTTCCCAAAAATACTAAGGGCATCTGACTTTCCATTCCCTCCTCATCGTCACTCACCATCTCACCCTCACACCTCATGGCTTTCTTATTGGCAGGTGGAAATGTCCTGTGACAGACATCACTCCGCTGATGAACTATCTTCCAGGGTGTCGGGCCTAGAGGTAGCACAACCTACCCATTAGGTGATGGATTTCCTTAGTTTGGATCACCGAAAGGTTGTCTTGATTATGTCTTGAATTTTGAATTCCATCAATCAAAATCCAATTCAAAATTATAAAACCCGTGCAGAAAAAAAAGTACTAAATTACCGGTAGAATAAAGACCACTAATGTGGCTAAATTTTTTCTTGTCTTACGAAGAGTTAATATTTACCTCTGCCTAGGTCTGGTGCCTCAGACCTGTAAGTCCAACACTGGAGAAGTGAGGCACAAGTATCCGTAGTTCACGGTTACAGAGAAGGACCCTGCCTCAAATAATTGTATGTTTTGGTTTTGCTTGTTTTGCTTTGTTTTGCTTTGCATTGGTCTTTTGAGATTTTTTGTTTGTTTGTTTGTTTTGTTTTGTTGGTTTTGTTGTAATTGTTTTTCCTCAATAATAACTAATTCCCTTAAAAAACAAAAAGCATGTTACTGCTGGTAAAATACAATATTATTTTAAAACTGAAGTCATTCTGATTTCTAGACTCTGTCAGGAGAAATCCATACTTCCAAATGCACTAATTAGATGAATTCTCACACAATATTCACACTTCCCACTACTGTGTGTGTCCCTGAACATCTCTCCCTCCCTGTGTTTTCCAAACACAGTTCAGGTAGACAGTGGGTACGAACAGGGTCTACTTGGTTGGTGCACAGAGCATATGTAAAAATCCTTCCTCACAGGCAAAAGCTGGAAGATATTTCTGAATGTTGCTAATGAGTGGAAGAAACAACCTTTTGTATCATGCAGCGGTGCAAATTAGATATTTATACGTATCCTGTGGTGTTTAAGGTGTTGTTCCTTTCCAGTGTTTGAGGGTAGAAAGCTTTGTATTCTAAGAATCTCCTTCTTGATGATCTTTCCTTGGGTACAAAGATATTCAAATCTAGAGACTGTACATTTTGAAGAAAGAGCGTGGAGCCCTCTGTCCTAGCTTTGGGGTTTTTTTTAGTAGATTAAAAAAAAAACAGCTTTATTAAAGCATAAGCTACAGGTCACAGAGGGTGCTTTTATCAGGTATAAAATTCGGTTGGTTTGAGTACATGCAGCCATCTCCGTAGTCAACTTTAGAACATTATTAACTCAAAAAAGAAATCTTGCACCCTTTAAATATCAACCCTTATCTTCCCACTTCCCTATCTTCTGAGAACAGTATCTTTTCTTTCTCTCAAAATTTCCCTGGTCCAGAAATTCAGTATTGGCTCAGTGTCATGGAGCCTTTCATGAATGGCTTCTTTGACTTAGCATCTTTTCAAGGTTCATCCATGTCATAGTGTGAGCCGATAGCTCATGGTTCTCATGCAAAATTCAATTGGTTGTGTTTATCACAATGCATCCATTTGTCACTCTGTGTATGTTTAGATTGTGTCTACCTCTTCCCTGTTGTGACCTGCGCTGCATATGTGCAAGTTTTAGATTGCACCTAAGGAATATTATCATTCTCAGAAGTGTTTGAGAATCTCTAAGTTTCAGATCCTTACCAACACTTGTTATTGTTTGACCTTTCTTGCTCCAATCATCTTAGTGAGGATGAAAGGGTGTCTCGTGATTTTTAGTTGTGTTTCTCTGAACACCAGTGGGGAGAACTGAGACAGGCTGACTCCCTGACAGTCTTCAAACTGGCAGTTCAGGAGACCAGGCCTAAATTTCTGTTTCCCAGAACTGAGCAAGTCAGTTATTGGAAAAAAAAACCACAGGCCAAGGGCAGCCATTCAGAAGCTGCCCTGTCACCTGACCTGAACAAAGAGCAGAGAGTCAGCAACAGTTTCCAGGCTTCCCCGGCAGCAGTTTCCAGGACCCTCAACAATGGTTCTGGAATGGACAGAGCCCTAGCCAATCTCAAAGACCCCCATACCCTAGAGATGGAGTCAAGAAATCAAGATAAATGTCACCTACCCATCCCAGGAATTCCCCTAGTCTGCTTTAAATTGGGCTTGTGAGCTCACCCAGGAGTCTTCCTCTTGGTACATGGTGGACTACTGTGTTATAAAACACTCTTTGCTTTTGCATACTATCTGAGTCTTAGGCATCACTCTGACAAATCACTGAGCCTTACACAGTGACAAAAAGAATCGTTTTGTTTGTTTATTGGCCATGCATAGCTAGCTTCTCCTTGGAGAAATGTCTGTTCACATACTACCCCCATTTTTACATTTAATCATCTTTTTATTATTGAATTGTAAGGATTCTTTACATATTCTGGACAAAAGAATCAGGCACATGATATGCCAGCCTTCTCCCTCATCCTGTGGGTTGTCTGTTCATGTGCGTTCCTGGAGTGCAAACAGCTTTAATTTTGAGGAAAGTTTTTAGAGAATTCCTGTTGTATGGTATTTCCATACCCTGGCAGTGTTGTAGAAGGCGCAATTCACGGAAAGCACTAGAAAATCCAGAATCTTTAAGCACACAGGCTTTTTACTTGTTTCTAGCACCCCGGCGATCCTTTGCTATTCTGTGAAGGCAGCCTTCACCTGAATGCTGCACAAATCCTGGGCATTGTTTAGGTCCTAATCCCAAGCTTGGTCTCTCAGTGAATAGAACCCATCCTTATGAAAGAGTCCCCAGGTCCTTTGCATCCTCCATCAATAGAATCCATCCTTATGCTGATTGCAAATCCTGCCTCCCTAGGCCCTTGCTCTGAGCCCCCCCCCCCGTTTGTCAGTCAGTACAACTCATTCTTATCATGAGGTTTAAGGGTGCTTTGCTACAGAGATGTGCAAGGGAGCCTGGATGGAGCCAGCCCTGAAGCTTCGTTTTGATAATCATCACATGGAAATTTTTTCCCAAGGTTTTACTGTGTTTAAATGTGTATGAAAAACAGGCTGCTAGGTGAGACCCCGGAAGTTTTTGACCCAGGGCCTGTAACCCTCTTTTCCTCATTTGGATCATTTTTCTTCCAGCAGTGATGTTTGCTGGGACCCCAACAAAATGGCGGCTACATTTGACACTGCCCTCGCCCCCCCCCTCTCGGACATTACCTTCTCTACTCGTCCCTGCCCCCACCCTGCACACGCGTACCAGGCCTGGACTCAGCTGGCTTTCTGTTTCGTTTTGTTTTCTATTTTTCAAGCACAGCAGGCGTTTCTGTTTGAATGTTTTTGTTTTGTTTGTTTGTTTGTTTTCCTCAGCCAACACTTTTTATTATAATCTTGTCATAGGAATAAACTCATTTATTGTAAACCAGGGCTGCTCAAAAGCTAACACTTCTACTGGTCTTCCGTTTCCTTTAGTCTCCTGATGGCCGGTGTCTTAGTCAGGGTTTCTATTCCTGCACAAACATCATGACCAAGAAGCAAGTTGGGGAGGAAAGGGTTTATTGAGCTTACACTTCCACACAGCTGTTCATTACCAAAGGAAGTCAGGACTGGAACTCAAGCAGGTCAGGAAGCAGGAGCTGATGCAGAGGCCATGGAGGGATGTTACTTACTGGCTTGCTTCCCCTGGCTTGCTCAGCCTGCTCTCTTATAGAACCCAAGACTACCAGCCCAGAGAGGGTACCACCCACAAGGGGCCCTCCTTCACTTGATCACTAATTGAGAAAATGCCCCACAGCTGGATCTCATAGAGGCACTTCCCCAAGTGAAGCTCCTTTTCCTATGATAACTTCAGCCTGTGTCAAGTTGACACACCAAACTAGCCAGTACAGCCGGTTTGACTGTGACGGCAGAAGGAAGTGGTGGTGTAAACCCAGGACCCCCAGCCACTGTTGCCGTGAAGGATCCAGCGTTGATGACAGTGGCCCGCATTATTATCTCAGTCTTGCCCCCAGAGGATCCTGGTGTGCTGGTTATCTCTCTCTCTCTCTCTCTCTCTCTCTCTCTCTCTCTCTCTCTCTGTGTGTGTGTGTGTGTGTGTGTGTGTGTGTGTGTGTGTGTGAGATGAGTCACCATCCACTCATCCATTGGCAGCACTGGGCATTTATTATAGTTCTTTGATGCAGGACTCAGTCCTGTGATCTGCGTATCCATGCCTTCTAGCTGAAGTTCTGCAACTGCTGAAGAAGACCACTTAGTGTGAAGTTTCCCATATATCCTTTTTCTCTGAGTGTGCACAAAAATCCAGACACATGTGTCAAAGGTCAGAAGACCATCTCAGCTTTTAATCCTCGCCTTTCCTTTCCCTTGCCCAACCGGCTCTCCTACGAGCCTTTGGGGATTCTCTGGCCTTACCCTCCATCTCACTGTAAGAGCCCAGAGAGTTCAGGACACATGCTGATGCCTCTGGCTCTCCATGGGTTCTGTGGATCAAACTGAGCTCTTCATCTTTGCACAGTAAGCTCTTTACTCATTGAGGCATCTCTCCAGACCAACGTAGTCGAACTTTGCAATACTCAGCTCGAATATGACTCAGACGCTCCCCCTAGATACCATTCAGAATATCTTTACAATCTTGACTACAATCCATTTTTAATTTTCTCCATATATATATAATTATGTTATATATAATATATAATATGTAATTGTGTTATATATAATATATATTATTTATATATATAATTATACATTTGTATGTATATAAATACATACATACAAATATATATATATATATATATATATATATATATATATATAATTTTGGTTGGTTTTTCACTTGTCTAATGGAATCTTCCAGAATACAAGCTGTACTAAAACTTGTAACTATTTTCTTTATCAACATGAACATACACTAAATAAACAGAGAAATGCTGTCACATTGTAGGTACTTAATAAATATTTGCTGAATTGGGAATTAATCTTCTAGACCAGGTACTGTGCTAGAGATGAAAGGTCACAAGAACAACAAAGACAGATCCCCAGAGTTGTCTTAAATCACTTTAGAAATGTAAGCTGTGTTCACAGTACTTGAGGAAGGTTTATGGCTATTAGAGAAGAAGAAAAAAAACTCTTCTAGGAGGAAGTTACATTTCTCAACTGTTTATTTTTACATTTGCTGCTTTAAAGACACCATTAAGACAGACTAGGATAGATTTGCTCTGCAGATACTCTCCAGCCCTTGACTTAACTGTATTATGCTCACGCATATTTTCATTAACTTTCACACCTGCTAACCAAAACGTCTTCATGTTTCTACTACCAATGGAGAGGCACGCAGAGACATACTGTCTATGAAGTAAACATATGGGCTGATGCAATACTTTTTCTTCAATGTGCTTGTCTGACCTAGGGAGGAAAGGAAAATGACTCTCATCTCACCCCAGCTGCTAGGAGACTGGGCTACGTCGATGTCCTCAAGTCTTATGTGCTTTTTAAGACTCTAGCGTCTACCTAGATGGATGGCCTTCACTTGATATGCTCTCCCTTACCTAATTTAAGAAGTTTGTTTGAGGGTCAAATGGGGTAGATGTAAAACCACTTGTATCTCCTGCAGGACAGGAAAAATGCCTGTCAGCTGCCCTTGACCAGGAACCACCAACGGTAGAGATGGAACCAAACAGCTCAACAGGTCCTCACAGCCTCCCGCTCTCAACTCGGTCACCTTCACATCCTTGCCTCGAACTTTCTGAAATGACCTAAGCCCCTCAGCCTCTTCCCCCACCCCACCCCCACCCCCACCCCACACGTCGCTGCCAGGTCTGCCTCCATGTTCCTCTAAAAATCCATTCTCTCCAGGAAATGTTGGGTTTGAATAGGCTGGGCTCCCACTGAGGGTCTTCACTGAAAAGGCTTACCCGAGGGCCTTACAACCAACATCTCTACCAACAGTGACTCCCTGGTAAGAACAGCACGCATGTCTTCGGTGACAGCCCTGTCCTCTGTTCCCCATACCTTTCTAGCGGGTATATATTTCCAGGTACATTCCCAAGCATACTTACTGTCAGTGCACTCAAAAGCCAAGTGCTGGTTTAAGGGCCCTTCTTCCCACCTTGAAGACACTCTTGTCAAGTCAACGCTGATCACCTGCTCTGTTCCTGCCAATTACGGACCCAGCCTCTGCTTCTGAGTTTCCTTTGAGAGTAGTTGGAGTTGGCTTCTGAGTGTTTCCCACGGTGTGTGTGCAGCCAAAGAGGACCAAACAAACCCCAAGGAAACACCGGAGAAGGGGGAAACCGCCAGCCTGCTGTTTTGCTGCCTGTTCCAAGCCCCTCTTTGTCACGTGTCTACCCAAATGAAGAGGCATGTTGCGATTTCCAGTACAACAAGTTGTTCTCTTTTCAAAATTCCAGTTCAAGAGTCAACTCTTCATCAGTTGGTTACTCAGAAGACTGCATCCATGCAACCACAAGCAAGGGGCGCGCTCCGGACTTGGCTACATCACACTCTGGGGTCGATGTTTCTGGTCCAGGACTCACAGCCTCTGGTGTGCTAGGTTCTCTTGCTACTTGACACACAAGGACTCAGCATCTTCTAAATCTTTTGAAGAAAAACCCACTACTTCACCAGAGTCTGAACTAAGCACTCTTCATCTGCACCCCCACCCCAGTCACTCAGCCCTTGGGTATTAACCACAGCCCTGTAGTACACAGTGATCTGTGAGCTACACCGGCCTTGCTGCCCAAATTCCACATCCAATGAAGAAGGATACCGGATCTGTGAATTATGTCCCTATTTCCTTTTCTCTAAAATGTACATTAAAAAAAAAACATTCTATAATAATGCATAAGAAACAAGATAACTTCCCAATATCTGACTGAATATCAAAGAGAACATAATAAATTACAGTTTTCCCCACTGATAATTTTTTTTAAAACAATTTATCTGTGACTTTCATTGAATGCTATGTTTCAAGGGACTTCACACAATTTAACAATATATGTTGTCCCATAAGGAAATTCTCATAGAGGCCAAAGACACCATCACCATTAAAGTGAGTGTGTTGCTTGTTTATCTCTTAAATGCCCACAAATCTGAAAATATTGCTTAAATTAAGTCCAGAGCACCACGAAGAGAGGAATAGGCAATTGTTGAAAAGATTTCATGGTGAAAAAAATATTAGAATTGTTTTCTATCCATCACTCTTTGTGTTTCTCTGTCATTAATGAAAGCAGAAACACTGACAAACAAAAGTTTAATAAGAAAAAAAATACATGTTAAGTGAAAAAGCCATGATTAACTTATTAAGAGCCATTAAGTTTATAATTACAAGGGTTCTATTACATTAAGATACTGATTTTTTTTAAAGCCAGAAATAATACCTACTGAAACTCTAATTATTTAAATGAGAAGAGAAAGAAGCACGCTATCTACTCTGACAAAGATTAAAATCAATTTAATTGCTTCTCCGCTGCCTTGACATGGTTCTCGCTGTGAGTCAAGCAACCAAAAAGAGAAATTAATACTGGAGCTGTTAATCAGGTCGTGTCTGCACACTCTGCCTTGATTACATCAGGGAGAGGGCCTGCTGCCCTCTTCCTGTGGTAGTGGGGTTGGCTGGGAGGGATGCTGAATTTCTGGAGCCTGCACTAGGGGCTGGTTGAGGCTGGGCCTCTGGAAATTGCAGGTGGCTGTGCTTGAGTGTAGCTAAAGGCCGTTCTCTCAAGACCAAGTTCTACTGAAAATTAAAATCACCTTTTGGTGCCTGCTTCCAGCACCCACAGGGTGAAGTACACAGAAACACGAGGGCATTGGCGGGGGAAGAGAATGAGAAGAAATTGGAGTCTGTGGCTAAGATTGATGACCCCACCCCCCCACCCCCTCATGAAGTCTAACAATATATTTCTTCAAGTAGACAGCAGCTGTTTCCAGAGGTGAAATGCCAACTCCTTCGCCAGAATTAGAACATGCGTTTGAAAGCCAGGTAGAGCGGCAAGCCAGAGGCACAGTCAGTCCGACCCACCCCTGGGTCTGCCGCCTTCAAAAGGCTTTTGTTAAACACCAGCACCGCGCGCACATCCAGCTGCACCGCATCTGTGCTTGGCCAACTAACGTATCTGATTGTAAGAAAATGGTATTGTGAAATATTTATGAGTCTGGAAATACAAACCAGTACCCAGCCTCATCACCGCTCATCAGCCTGTGGTCGCTTCACAGATGACGAGAGACATTGGAATAAGTGGGGTTGTCAAGACTAATAGATCTCGGGCACTTTGCCCCAGCGGAGGAGTTCGGTTTCTTCTAATGGCCTCTTTGGCTTCCCCCAGGAAACTTTAGCCCCCCCTCCTTATTTGTCAGCCCCACCGATGAGCATTGATAGTCACAAGCCTGTGCATGCAGAAGCGTAGTCTTGTGTGACCCTACCTGCTCCCTCGATAGGTGAAGAGAAAAGCTTGGAGTAGTGACTGAAAAATTTGTTTCATAGCAGGGAAGAAACTGTCTCTGTTATTTGTTGTTGTTGTTGTTGTTGTTGTTGTTGTTGTTTTTTAACAAAATCCCTTTCTGCACAACAAGGTGGGGGGGGGAGTCCACCCAGACAAGTGGAGGATAAGCTTCCGATGAGAGGAAAACAGACAAAACATCCGGCTCTCCAAAGATAACTTGACATGCTTTTTACATTTCAAAAATAAAAATTATCGCCAGCTCAGGTCGGCCCGCAGGATGGTTGAGCGCAGGGCACACATCCTCAGTCCTCAGGACCTGTAGATGGCTATTCTGGGCCCTTTTCATCAAATGCAACTCCTCCCGCTATATTGGATCACCTTGCTGTTAGCCGGGCACTGTCCCTCCCCATTTCAATTTTACCAAATTGAAACAGATGCCCAGAGGCCGTGGAGATCAAGACTGGTGTAACAAAATCTAGAGCCGGTTTCCCAGCTTAAATCAATATTTAACGGTAAGCCTCCATTTATTTATTTATTTATTTATTTATTTATTTATTTATTGTCAGGCTTTTACTGGCAAATATCACTTTAAACTGAAAGCCAGAGCCTTAATCATAAAGGATGTCATTCCGGCTATATTTTTGAAAAACAGCAACTCATCGAACAAGACATCCTGGTAGTTGTCTTGTTCACAAGTGTGTCCATTCGTCGTCTCGTGTGACCCTATCTACTCCCCGGAAGAATTCAAGGCACGAGGTGCTACTGTTTTCTATCTCCGGCAAGGATGTATTTATTTATCTCATCTTCACGCGTGCGCGCATGCGCAGAAACAGTTCTAATAAAGGAAGGGATGGAGACAGATCTGCGAGCACCTCGCTGTCCAGTCAAATCAAGAAGCAGCCCCGGGCCACCTGCAGCACAGACACACTGCTAGGCTGTTGCAGGGCTCTGGGGAGAGGGGGGCAGGAAGGACACCCTGTAGCTCAGCGAGATGATAAACATCTCCCAGAGAAAGGAAAGGTCATCCTGGGAGCTAACGCGGATACAGTGAGGGCCAGTGTGAATGCTACTCCTCGGTGACCTTTACCTTGCTCTGACATATGTGCTGAAGAGTCTCTGGATGGGACGAACAATACAACTAAGGAAAGAGTGACATCGGGTCAGAGCTAGAAGCTACGTCTAGTCTGAAAGACCAGAAGAAAGATTTTATATCTTTGGTATAATTTTTGTAATGAATAGAAAAAGACAGATTCCCCTCACCTACATCCAACAGTCATAGGAAAATGGAAACAAGGTGATTTGTTCACGTTGTCAATAAAAATAGAAACCTGATACACACACAAAGTTTAAAAAGTGAATCCCCGTACAGCATAGCTAAGTGAGTACTTATTAATCTCAAGGAATCGATTTCACAATGCACACTCAAACATTAGCGAGGAGTACCATATGTTCTGAATGCGCAGACCCCACTAGCCTGTCTTGAAACGCTGCTGTTCGCCCCCTCGAAAGAAACTTGCAAGTTTCAAAAGGTGGGAAGAAGCCCCTAGCTTGGATACACAGATCGTTGTAGGGTGGGGAAGGCCGCTGGGATGCAGCTCCCTGGGAAACCGAAGGGACTCCAAACAATCTTAGTAGCATAAAGAAGAGAAAAAGCCAATCCAGCCCCTGCTCAGGCACAAAGTCTGTTCCCAGTCTCCCACCTGCCAGAACACAAAACCAGAGTGGTAATAGTACCCCTATATGGCGTTCATTTGGCTCCACGTGCTGATGAGTTGTTTCTGCGGACTCCGGGTCACTTCTAGGTACCACACCCTTTTCCCTACACAGTCAAAACCCCCGGGGAAGACTTCTCCTGAACTCTCAGCAAAGCCCCTCCCTCCCGTCACCCGACCCAGGCCTTGCACCAGACTGAATTGTAACTTGCCTTCTGCCTCCAGCTTCTGAGCAAAATACAGTGACTTCCACGGGCTCTCTTCCAGACAGTCCTGCGGGATCTCACACCCACCTTCATCAAGCAGAGGGAGGGAGGGAGGGAAGGAGGGACCCCCCCCCCATCCGCCACTCCAAGACTCCGTGGTTGTGAGGCTTTACTTTGACTCCAGCTTCCCTTTGCAGCTTGCCTGTCTCTCCCATGTCTGCCACCGCAGCAGGAGCTTAAAAGAACAGAGGAGGAAGGAGCGCTCTCGTGAGAACCCGGGGAGTTTTGGCAGAACCTTTGTGGGAACCATATGGCAGCAATTTTGCAGTACACGAAACATTCTGAAGTGAGGAAGACACTACTATTCCCAAAGAATGTCCCTCGTGTGTCTCAGTCGGATGGAGTACCTCTGCCAAAGGACAGGAGCAAGACTTTCTGGAAAGTTCGCAAGAACGTAGACAATGTCTAACTTTGATATATCACAGGGCAGCATTATAGCCAGAATAGATTTTTACTAATTTCAATTAATGAAAAAAGAATGTGCAATACTCTCATGTTTCCTAGTTATGAAGCGTCCCCTACACACACACACACACACACACACACACACACACACACACACGACACAGTTTACTCATCTTAATGAGGAGTGGGAAATAGATGGTTCACAATGCGTTTTATTTGTAGAAGATTCTTTTGGTCAACGAGCAGCTCTGGCCGGAACAATGGCAACAATTTGGGGTCTTCTTTCTCCTCAGTGTGCTTTCTTCTCTCTCGCTTCACTTTATGGTCAGTCCCAAGATTCACCTTGTCAGTTTGAAAGGAATAAACTGAGGAGAGGTTATCTGCTCCTTCCGGTTCTTCGTGGCTCTCTCACTCGAAAGGCAAACGAGTGAGTTTGTCATTGGTGTGGCCATGACTAACGGGCCAGCACACAGCCCTATGGGCTTCTCACAGAACCATCCCCACTGCCCAGGAGGTCATTGAGGACAAGGAGCACCAGCCCTGGAGAAGGCTCCAGAGCAGAAGAAGGCTTCCGGGGTGGAAGAGCATGTGGTAGGAGAGGATGTAGGGAAGGGATGGGAGTGTGGAGGGGAAACTCACACACTAAAGCTCCAAGAACACATTTCCCTGCACAACCTGGACTCCAAAGAAAAGTCCCAGGGAAGTCAGTCTCAGCCTGCACACCTCTGTGCAGTAGGATTTAGGCGCAGAAACAATAAGAGACAGTGCTGTAGGGTGGTCCAACTATAGGTGGTCGTGTCTTGAATTCTAACCCCATGGAAACGCCAAAGAAATGATACGTTATGATTTTGCTTAAGGGAGGTAAGACATAGAAAGGGTAATGGAATAGCAAAAGAGAAGTGGGAGGGATAGAGAGATGGCTTGTCAATTAAGAGCCCTTGGCTGCTCTTGCAGAAGAACCAAGTTCAGGTCCCAGGACACACACACACACACACACACACACACACACACACACACACAAACACGGCAGCTCGCAACCTCTGAAACTCCAGTTCCGGTGGACTTGATACCTTCTTCTGACTTTGCACACCCTCCATGCACATGGTGCACATAAACTCATGCAGAAAATACATAAACACATAAAAACAAATAACTTGTAAAATAAAAGAGAAGAAAAAAGAAAGAGAAAGGAAGGGTGAAAGGGAAGAGAGGGGAAGGAAAGAAGGGAGAGAGACAGAGAGAGAGAGAGAAAATAGATGTGAGGACAGACTAGGAAACAAGGGACCCTTAAAAGATGGACAGAGGAGTGGGGAGGGGGCGAAGGAGAGAGGAATGACTGAGAGCAAAGGACAATGACACAATAAGGAGACGCCATGAAGAAACCTTTCACTTTGTATGCTGGCTTAAAATTTAGTAAAAGGATTTTAGAGAGAAAATTAACTTGAATTGGGAAGGTGAACAATTCTATTCAGATGAACCAGGCTAACAAAAAAAAAAAAAAAAAAAAAAAAAGACAGCTGGAATTTGGCTAAGACATTGCCACTCCCAAATCTGCTGACTTTATGCTACCCCGACACCCTACAGAGAGTCTGAATTTTTTTTTAATGAACTTTAACATAAGTCTCTTTTTCATGCAATGTATAGAAGTGGTTTACTTCCTATGTTATCTTGACTTCCTCTCCCCTAAACTTTTGAAGAGTTCATAAAATTCTAAGAAATAAAAAAAATAAAAAATAAAAACCTGTCCAGACACTTTTAGCAGAAATGTTCCTGGTCAAGGGACCAAACTTTTGTTCAGCTAGAAGCACAGTGGAAATTCCACAGTAGGAAAGAATGGGGAAGCATCTTCTTAGAGCAGCCACTAAAGACACTCAAGTGTCGGTTAGTCATTGAGAATGCATGGCAGAAGGAGGGGTAAGTACTGACCTCTTTCGCTTCCTCCAGGCAGACACTGGATGCTTTTAAGAAAGAAGCATCCTCAATACAGTAGTTAGAGAGCAGAGGGACTCCTCTGAGAGGAAGTGTACACGATTAGATGAGTTCTCGTCTTCTAAGACCACTATCAGGTGTTTGAAATAGAATGCTATGAAGGGATGTGTCAAGGTGATATTTCAGAAGCCATCAAGGTGTCCCAGATCAACAGCCTTGGTATTTCACTTAACCTATCAGAAGTCCTCTCCTGAAAATGTGATGTGCCAATAACGATGACAGTGGTGAGGCTTACTTCTAGTCAAAAGCCAGTTCTCGGGAGGAGAAGGAGCACGTGTTAGAACATCAGCCAGAAAAGCCAGTTGCAGCATCTCTGTCCTGTGGCTGGCAAGCTCAGGGTCAGACGGAGACTAACGGCAACAACCTGGCCTTTCCTAAGGAGCCGACATCTTCATTTTGTTTGTTAAATAATCACTCTGCATTATCTGCAGGAACTGTCGAGAACAAAGATGGGAAAGAGCATTTTATGCTATGGGCCTCCAGACCACATCTCCTTCCCTGTTCTCTCTGCAATGTTGATCTTGTCCAGGGAATTGCTGCTATTCACGAGTCTACCCAGGCTTCATTTCCTGCTCTACTCCAAAGTAATTTAATAGCGTTATTCTTAGACTATAAGAAGTGTATCAACAGATGAATGGCAATGTGTATACACACACAAAATCAGGTTTTATCAGCCATAAAGAAGAAGGAAATTATATTATTTTTGCAGGAAAACGTGTCACTGGGGATCACTCTATTAAGCAAAATGAGTCAGACTGGAGAAGACAAATGCTCCATAGATTCTCTCTTATTTGCAGACCTTAGGTTTTATTTAGATACATAAAATCATATCAGCATACATGAGTGGTGTGAGGAAGAGAAATGAGCACGGGAGGAGGAGACAGAAGTGAGGATGGGGGAGGGGGACTAGCACGGAGGATGGGGAGGAGGGGATGGCCAAGTGGGCATGGCCAAAACGTGTGGCACACCTGAGTGAAATGCACGAGGGATGCCCACTAATACAAATGCTAATCTCCTAACGCGAGTCTGCGAAGACCAATTTTCTCCTTGTTTCATATTTCTAGAATTTAGACCCTAACCTCTAAACTATAGCCTTATTAGCACTAAAGGAAAACACCCAGCTGATTTGCCCATTTAAACTAAGTCTAGGAAGGTTTTCCTCCTTGCTACCTGCACAGCTGAGCTGGCCTGTCAATTTACTTTGGTTCTGAGTGGGCTCTTCCTGTTAGATCAGTTAGATCACATGAGACTGTTGGGCAGCCAAAATCTTTTGACACTGTGGTTCTAGCTAGGGGGGGTGTGGAATGGAAGTTAACAAATAAGAAAGAGAGAGAAAGAGAGAGAGAGAGACAGAGAGACAGAGAGACAGAGAGACAGAGAGAGACAGAGAGACAGAGAGAGACAGAGAGAGGCAGAGACAGAGACAGAGAGAGGAAGAAAGAAAGAAAGAAAGAAAGAAAGAGAGAGAGACAGAGAGAGACAGAGAAAGAGAGAGAGAGAAAGAAAGGAAGGAAGGAAGGAAGGAAGGAAGGAAGGAAGGGAAAGAAAGAAAGAAAGAAAGAAAGAAAGAAAGAAAGAGAAAGAGAAAGACAGAGAGAGGAAGAAAGAGAGAAAGAAAGAAAGGAAGAAAGAAAGAGGAAGAAAGAGAAAGAAAGGAAGGAAGGAAGGAAGGAAGGAAGGAAGGAAGGAAGAAAGAAAGAAAGAAAGAAAGAAAGAAAGAAAGAAAGCAAGCAAGCAAGCAAGCAGGGGGAAGGGGAAGGGGAGGGAGGAAGAGAGGAGACGAGAAGGAAGGGAAAAGAAGAGAAGAGAGGAGGAGTTGGATTTGATTCTAGGTCTAAGGGACCAGATCCAAGGCGATACTTACCAGGAACAAAGAATGTTTGCTTCTTTGTTTCTGTAGATGACCGTGAGGGTCCTGGCTTTATCTGTGTTGACAGGTGACACTGGTGTGAATGACAGGGCTAGCATGTTTCAAAGATTGAAGAAGAGACATTCCAAGTTGTGAGAAGTAAAATTGAGTCTGCAAAGTTCCTTGCCATTCGGCCACCGAACAGCAGCCATGATGACCACGTGACTGCCCTTTCATTACCTCGCAACTACCTTCGCTCAGCTCTCTCGCTCTCTCTCTCTCTCTCTCTCTCTCTCTCTCTCTCTCTCTCTCTCTCTCTCTCTCTCTCTCTCTCAGCTCCCTCCGAGATTACAATTAGGTCTGGAGAAAGGTCCATAGTGAGAGCAGTGGGGTCAGACATTAGACATTAGTTCAGAGCCCAGCTGCATCGCCCAGCGAGCTCCGTTTGTTTGGTTAATTCCCTCAGTGCTGAGCCTTGATTGTTCTGTTCTCTAAGAGGGGATAATAAGCATAGCTTGAAAGGATGCCGTGATGCTGAAGGCGGAGTTTATAACGGCCCTGGACCAGAGACAGCGAATACAGGCCATTTTTACTGACATTATTTTTTAGTCCTGAGCTGTTACCTTGGAGCTTTGTGAAGAAAACTGTCTCCTAGGAATCACGTTGTCTTTCGCATAGAAAATGATTTTTTAACACTTAAATCCAGCAACATATAATTTGAAACTATTATGATGGTAGTCAGTAAGTGCCAGGGTCACCACTAGAGTGTAGCTTCAATTCACTTGTGCTGTGTTTTCATGCCAGCAAAGAGGCTAAAATTTAGAAAGAAGTCAGTCAGTTTTGTCTGGCTTTAGCTTTGGTTTGGGTTTTTTTTTTCAAAGTAGACTAAATAAATAATAAATAAATGAACCATCCTCATGAGAAACATCCATTTTCAGTATTGGTCTGATCAATCCCTAGAAAACAACACAGTTGAGAAATATTTGTTTAATGCTAGGAATATAGACACCTGGGCCACTCACATACTAAACACATGTACAAATAACCTATGCACCTGGTGCCTAATAAGATAATTAATTAAAATTAATTCTCTTAAAAAAATTAATTCTTTAAGGATATATTTGAAAATATTAAATGTATACATGCTTCTTAAAATGGAAATATCTAATATTCTAGTGACTTAAATTGTTAAAATCATGTGACCTCCCAGAAAACTTAGTAGTTAAAATTCCATATTCCCCATATATTAGAAATAGACTTGGTCATTATAATCTAAAACTCCTAGTAAGCTTACACACGCCATTCAAGGCAAACAGCCATTTTGAAGCAATGATAACTTTCAACAATACCCCCTGCCTTGAGAGTCTTCGAAGAACAGATATTTTTAGATTATTGACGAAGTAAATTCTTTTTTGTTTCAATATACAAAGATTAGAATCTCTGATGAGTATGGGTTTCAATCTTAAAATCTTTTTTTCTGTCTTTTTTTGTTGGCATTTAGTCTACACTCCACCCCACAGTTACCTGGCAAAAGCCAGGTATGCCTGACTCTCTATACAAGGGGATGCTTGCCCCCTCTCTCTTGTGCTCTCTTGCTCCTGCTCCCCCCTCCCCATTCCCCTCCCTCCTCACTCTCCACATGCTCATGAGCAGTCTCTTCTCTCTCTCTCTCTCTCTCTCTCTCTCTCTCTCTCTCTCTCTCTCTGCCTTTCCTTCCTCAACGCCCCTCCCCATGCCCTGAATAAACTCTATTCTATACTCCACCTGCATGTGGCTGGTCCCTCAGGGGAAAGGATGGATGCCTCAGCCTGGGCCGGCAGAGGCACACCTTCCCCCACACCTGACTGCACATCTACCAAACACATTCCTTCTCTCTCCTCTTTATTTTTTTTATTTATATATTCTTTATTTACATTTCAAGTGATTTTCCCTTTCCTGGATCCCCCTCCCCAAAAGTCCCATAAACCTTCTACCCTCCCCCTGTTCCCCAATCCACCCCTTCCCACTTCCCTGTCCTGGTATTCCCCTACACTGCTGCACTGAGCCTTTCCAGAACCAGGGGCCACTCCTTCCTTCTTCTTGGACATCATTTGATATGTGAATTGTGTCTTGGGTATTCCAAGCTTCTAGGCTAATATCTGCTTATCAGTGAGTGCATACCATGAGTGTTCTGAGATTGGGTTACCTCACTTAGGATGATATTCTCCAGCTCCATCCATTTGTCTAAGAATTTCATGAATTCATTGTTTCTAATGGCTGAATAGTACTCTATTGTGTATATATAACACATTTTCTGTATCCATTCCTCCATTGAGGGACATCTGGGTTCTTTCCAGCTTCTGGCTATTATAAATAGGGCTGCTATGAACATAGTGGAGCATGTATCCTTATTACATGCTGAGGAATCATCTGGGTATATGCCCAGGAGTGGTATAGGAGGGTCCTCCGGAAGTATCATTCCCAGTTTTCTGAGGAACCGCCAGACTGACTTCCAGAGTGGTAGTACCAGCTTGCAACCCCACCAGCAGTAAAGGAGTATTCCTCCTTCTCCATATCTTTGCCAAACCTGTTTTCTCCTGAGTTTTTGATCTTAGCCATTCTGACTGGTGTGAGGTGAAATCTCAGAGTTGTTTTGAATTGCGTTTCCCTGATGACTAAGGATGTTGAACATTTCTTTAGGTGCTTCTCAGCCATTCGATATTCCTCAGGTGAAAATTCTTTGTTTAGCTCTGTACCCCATTTTTAAGAGGGATATTTGACTCTCTGGAGTCTACCTTCTTGAGTTCTTTGTATATCTTGGATATAAGTCCTCTGTCGGATGTGGTGTTGGTAAAGATCTTTTCCCAATTTGTTGGTTGCTGTTTTGTCCTTATAACAATGTCCTTTGCCTTACAGAAACTTTGTAATTTTATGAGGTCCCATTTGTCAATTCTTGATCTTAGAACATAAGCTATTGGTGTTCTGTTGAGGAAATTTTCCCCTGTGCCCATGTCCTCAAGGGTCTTCCCCAGTTTCTTTTCTATTAGTTTCAGTGTGTCTGGTTTTATGTGGAGGTTCTTGCTCTTTATTTTTATGAAGTACAATGTTCTTCACCCCTGTTTTTCTTTTATTGAATATAGATTTTTTCATATAATTTATTCTGATTACAATTTAGTCTCCCTCAACTCCTCTGAGACCCTCCCCACATCTCCTACCAGCTGAATCCATGCCCTTTCTGTATCTCTTAAGAAAACAAAGAGGCATTAAAAAGAAATAAAAAAAATAAAGGTGAAAGAAAAACAAGCAAACCAGCATAGGACAAAGCAAACAAGAAAGAAAATAGAGGCCAGGAAAAAGCACAAGAAACAAGCATAGAAGCAGAGACACACATACTCACACATACAAGAAGCCCATAAGACACAAAACCAGAATCCATAATATGTACACAAAAAGGAAGTGGAGATGGGGAGGCTAAGATGGAGAACCTGCAGATGCCACTGATTCTATTTTGTGTTGGCCATCTACTGCTGGGCCTGGAACCTACACTTAAGAGTAGTCTGTATCAATACTGGGTCTCCTTTGGAGAAAACTAACTTTTCATTTGCTAGAGGTTATTAATAAACATAGTTCCTGAGTTACAGATGGGGGTGCCTGTGCACTTCCACTCTCAGCACTGGATCCCTGTCTTAGTTACTGTTCTATCGGGGCAAGGAGACATCATGACCAAAGCAACCCTTGTAAGAGAAAGCGTTTAACTGGGGGCTTGGGTACAGTTTAGGGGTTTAGTTTACTACCACCATGGCAGAGAGCATGGCGACATGCAGGCAGACATGGTTCTGGAGAAGTAATTGACAGCTACATCCTGATGTGCAGAGGAGCAAGTGAAGGAGGGAGGGAGAGAGGGAGGGAGGGAGAAAAGGAGGAAGAGGAGGGAGGGAAGAAGAGAGGGAGGGAGGGATGGAGGAAGAGAGGGAGAGAGAGAAGGAGTGAGGGGGAAGAGAAGGAGACAGAGAGGGAGGGAGGGAGGGAGGGAGGGAGGGAGGAAAAGAGGGAGGAAGAGAGGAAGGGAGGAAAAGAGGGAGGAAGAGAAGGAGGAAGAGAGGAAGGGAGGAAAAGAGGGAGGAAGAGAAGGAGGGAGGAGGGAAGGAAGAGGAGGGGGGAGGAAGAGAGGAAGAAAGAGAGGGAGGGAGGGAGGGAGAGAGGGAGAGGGAGCAAGGAAGAGAGGGAGGGAAAGAGGGAGGGAGGAAGAGAGGGAGAGAGGGAAAGAGAGGAGGAGGGAGGGAGGAGGGGAAGGAGGGAGGAAGGGAGGGAACGAGGGAGAGAGAAACTCGGCCTGGCATAGACTTTTGAATCTTCAATGCCTACCTCCAGTAACATATCTCCTCCAACAAGACCACACTTCCTAATCCTTTTCAAATAGCCACTCCCTGATGACTAATCATTCAAATACATGAGCCTGTAGGGGCCACCCTTATTCAAACCACCAGAGACTCCCTTCTGACATGGACTGAATTATGCCCTCCGCCTGGTGCCACTGCCTCTCTGCATTCCTATGTGAGCCAGCCATGCTGTGTCTAGAAGGCTTTGATTTCTGACTGTCCCCCATCTCCTCCGGCTCTTACATTCATTTTGCCTCCTCTTCCACAGGGTTCCATGAGCCCCTATGGGAGAGATTTGGTGGAAACATCCTATTTAGGCCTGGGTCTTCCAAAGTCTCTCACTCTCTGCATACTCTCTGTCTGTGGGTCTCTGTATTTGTTCTCATCTACTGCAGGAGGAAGCGTCTCTGATGATGATTGCACAAGGCACTGACCTGGGAGTCTAGCGGAATGTTGTTAAGCGTCTTTTTTATTAGCCAAACAGTAGTGTTTGGTTTTCCCCTCTGTCCCTGACCTATCTGGTTTCAGGTTCTTGACCGCCTAAGCAGTATCAGGGATGGGTTCCGTCTCATGGAATAGGCCTTAAATCTAATCAGATATTAATTAGTTAGTCCCAGAAGCCTTGTGTCACTTTTGTACTAGTTCATTCTTTCTGTAATGAAAGAATCTGTAGCTGGGTTGGTGTTCACAGGTGGTAGTGTGCAGAGTACCTTCCAGTACTGTGAACACGAGTCTATAGGAATAAAGGCTCTGGGAGGGCACCAGCGTCTGAGTTCCATAACTTGTGCAGTTGATGTCTTCAGCAATAGAGTCTTACCCTCAGTTTGGGGAGAGCAGTAGCTTGACAATAGCTTGGCTTATTCAAGGGGCTCCCATGAGGCCCCATTGGCCAATGCCTTGATTAGATGTAACCCATTCCCAGGGCTAAAAGTCCCATTAGATGGTGAGAGCTATTCAGTTGGGGTTCCATCTCGCCCACTATTTGGCAATTTCAGATTTAAATCACCTTCATACATGTAAATATTTTAGGAAGCTTCTACTACCTTTTGTTTCCATAGAACCTTTCAGAGCTCCTTTAGTTTTACCTATCCCTACCTGTATTTCCTTCCTTTACCTGCCTCTTCATTCCCCATTCCTCCCATTCCTGTCCTACTTCTGTCTGTAGCTATCCATTCTATTTCTCCTTCCTAGGAATACTCATCCCTCATCCCTTTTCCCTTACTCCATACCTAACTTCAGTGGTTATATGGATTGTAACCCATTTAAGAAAGACTCAACAGCTAACATCCACATATAAGCTAATACATACTATATTTGTATTTCTAGGTCTGGGTTTCCTCACTTTTTCTAGTCATTTACCATTTAATTTCATAACTTCTTCTTTCTAAAAGACTAGAGAAAAATCCATGGTATAAACCAATGGGAACATAAACATTCTCTTTATCCATTTATCTGGCAGACATCTAGGCAGTTTCCAATTCGTAGCTATTATGAACAGAGCGGTAATAAACATAGTTGAGCAAGGGTCTCTGTAGAAGAAGGCATGCATCCCTGGAGTATGGACTCAAGAGAGGGGTGGCTGGGTCTAGACGAACTCAAGAGCGGGGTAGCTGGGTGTAGACGGACTCAAGAGAGGGGTGGCTGGGTCTAGACGGACTCAAGAGCGGTGTAGCTGGGTCTTGACGTGGTTCTCTTCCCAACTTGCAGAGGAACCACCACACTGATGGTTCCATAGAGGCTGGACAAGTGTGCACTTCCACCAGCCATGGAGTTACCCACATCCCTGCAAGCATGAACTGTCATTCGTTTTATTGATCTTAGCCATTCTGAGGGGTGGAAGAGGCAATCGAAAAGTAGTTTTGATTTGCATTTCCCTGATGGCCAAGGATATTGAACATTTCTTTAAGTGCTTCCTCTTTTGAGAATTCTCAGTTTCGATCTGTAACCCATTTTTAATTGAGTTATTTGTTTTCTTGTTGTTCAGTGTTCAGGTTTTTTTTGTTTTGGGTTTTTTTTGTTTTTTGTTTTTGTTTTTGTTTTAGTTCTTTGTATATTTTGGATATCAGCCATCTATCAGATGTGTGGTTGGTAAAAAAAAAAAATATTTTTCCATTCTGTAGACTGCCACATTGTCTGAATGACTTTGCCATGCAGAACGTCTCAGTTTTATGAGGTCCCACTAAGTATTAATAGTTAATTTTAATTCCTGTGCTAACATTGTTTTATTCAGAAAGACTTTTCCTATACCAATGTGTTCAAGGCTTTTCCCCACTGTCTCTTCTATCAGGTTTAGTGTATCTGGTTTTATGTTGAAGTTTCTGATCCATTTGAAGATGAGTTTTGTATAGGTGACAAATATGGTTCTATTTGGATTCTATACTCAGCCTTCCATCTTGGCAAGTACCACTTGTTGAAGGTGATTTTTTTCTTCCACTGTGTATTTCTGGCTTCTTAATCAAGAGTCAGGTGGCCATAGGTGTGTGGGCTACTGTCTGGGTCTTCAGTTCTATTTCATTGGTCAGCGTGTCTGGTTTTTGTGTGAGCACCATGCTGATTTGGTTTGGTTTTGCTATTTTAGTGGGAGAAAGACTTTCCTATTCACTTCAAGTTTGGGGATTTCAAAGTTCTAAATTCAGTATCTGTGTCTTCAAAGATTAGGAAAGAAGATTTGAACATCCCAGATTGTGTAAGAAGGGGTGAGAGTATTTCACACGTCTGTGGGGGAAAGGTAAGGAAGAAAGTGTCAGCGAAGACTCCCTCCTGAGAGACAGAACTCGCACTGAAAATCTGGATGGAGTTAGCAGATTCGCACAGTACAGACTCCGGAAGGTTCTAGGAAAGCAGAAGGACTGAACCTTGGGGGCAGGGATCTCTGGATTCTAGTCATAGTATGTTGTTCTGTGGAAAGGCTGGAGTATTCGTGAGTCAAAAGCCTAGAAACTCCACAGGAAGGCCAAACCCAGGATCTCACAGGGATGCAGCGTGCACAGAAGTTAACAGCAAGGTTTGTGGTGCAGACCACAGCACAGATGTCTGTTAGTCAGCACTGACTTTCTGTTCCAACTTATTAGGTACACCCTTACCACGTGTCTGGGCCACAGATGCCTCTCTACTCTCAGGCTCGCCTCTCAGAAAGAATAAATATTTGGTGAATTTATGTAAATTAACCTTCCCCATGTAGCCCTCTATAGCCTGCCAGTCATAACTTTAAATCGTGTTTCTCAAACATTTCACTTCTCTTAGGGCAGGGAGGAGGGTACACTGTGCTAAAGAAGGTACCAGCCGTTACCTAACGGCTCCCTGTTCCAGATTGCATGGAAACTCCAGGTTATTAGTCAGCCCTCCCTTTGCAGCAATGAGACCAATACCTCCCCAGCCCTCCCCGCTCAAAACCTAGAGCCCGGCATCTCAGAAAGAGATTAAAGTCCTAGCTGGAAGCATACCCAAGCTGGGGATTTACAGATGTTCAATAAAACCTATAGACAGTACACCAAAACCCCTGCGCTGAGCAGGAAAGGCACTCATCCAGCTCGGCTGGAATGGGTCCATAGTGAGGAGAGAAACAAGAATCGAGGCTGCTCCAGATGTGTTGGTTACAAAGAACGCCGAGGGCCTCAAATGGCATCTTTCAAGAATAGTAACTTTTCAATTCATCATGGGCTGTTTTTTGAACTACAGAATCCTCGCGCTGCCATTAAAACATTCGCTTCTGTAAGAGCATTGAGCAGCTATCTAACTGCCAAAAATATAAAAAAACAAAACAAAAACCCCAAAACCAGTAAGATACACAAGCGGAGACAAGCTTGATGTGAGGCAGGGAACACGAACATCCCGAGAAGGCAAGGCGCAGAGTCGCAGACCGGAGCGCAAGGCTCCAAGCAGGCATTCCTGTCTTATTACCCTTCCGTTGATTGCCCTATTTGGACACATTTGTAAAACGCATTACTCACCCCACCCTGCATTCCCCGAATGCAGCAGATGGCTCAGCCTAGTGTTTCAAATCAGATGTTAGTTAGCGAGCTAGCCTGATCACCGAGCGTCTGGATTTTCAAACAAGCAGAAAGCAAAGCAGCGGGTGAGCGGTTTGGCGAGAACGAAGGGGAGCCGGAACTCAGGTTCTTCTCCGGACCCTTTTATCCCAAGGGGAAAATCACCCCCACCCTATACCACGTGACTTTGCTTTCTTGAACCCTAGTGAGAAGTAAAGACAAGGGGCTCACAGAGAATCGGAAACGTACTAGGTTTTTACAGGAGCTAGGAGTTTCCAGTGAATTTCTCAATTCAACTCACACAGACAAAATACTATCGCAACTATGATATCTAAGTTCTTAGGGCATTATAAATGCTGTATAAATGGCTATAAAATAGAGGAGAGGGAGTAATTTGGTTTGTTGTAGTAGTCATGTTTTCCCAAAAACCTCAGGAGTCTGTGGGTTCATAAAA
This sequence comes from Apodemus agrarius, assembly GCA_964023405.1. Lineage (NCBI taxonomy): Eukaryota > Metazoa > Chordata > Mammalia > Rodentia > Muridae > Apodemus > Apodemus agrarius. The sequence goes on along the minus strand of OZ030007.1, from coordinate 40,783,051 downwards.
CACAGGCGCATGCTTCTGTGTTTTAGAAGGTATGCTCTCTCTTGTGTCTGATGGTTTTCAGATACCGGGCCCGTTCAATGGCCGGGCGAAGGCACAGGCACAGAAATTACTTGTTTTTCTCAATAGCTGAAGAAGATTGAGGGGCTCGAGTAATTTCATAGTGTCCACTTGGATTCCTGTCAGCCTTATCAGGCTGCCAGCGTGTGGGGGGCAACCTGCTGCCCTGAGAGCTTGGCCATGTTGCTCAATCGCCACAGCTTCAGCTGGCTGCTCTGTCAGATGAAAGGATGAGCCCTCTTTGATTCGGAGACCCCTTCTTGCTCTGAAAGCCTACTATACACGGTGGCCGCCCAACTTCGCCATATACATAAACCACTTAGTGTGACGTCACACGCATGAGTGCTGAGTATGCACTGGAGACAGTTATATATCACATAACATTTATTATATTTATGTATATATATATATGTGTGTGTATACATGTATGTATGTGTGTATGTATGTATGTATACTTCCCAGATCTGGTATTACTGTTCAGCAAGAATTCTTTAAATCATTGTCTGAAGTTCAGTGCTTCTGAGCCCATTCCCAGAATGTGAGCCCGCGATGGTCCCTGGAGAAGCAGGAGTACCTGCTCGCATCCTTGCCTCACTGATAGGAAACAGGTCAAGTAGTCCACCGTCACACTGGCTGCATCGCCTGATTCTAGCACGTTCCTTCAGGAACTGTTTGGAACAGCAATTTGGACCCAGTAATGATTACGATCTCAGAAGCTCTTTTCTGTTCTTAAGATCTGTTCTTCTTTGGCTCTTAAAGCTATAAAAAAAAAATAAATAATGCACGATTGGGGACTCCACATTTTCAGAAGCAAAGGCTCCTTGAAATAGCCTAAAAATAAACCGATGGCTATTTTGCATAAACTCAAGCACCTAATCTGGCTTCTTTCACTGTTTACATCTTGTGCAGCGTGCACCTCGGAGAAATGATTCACCCTCAGCTTCCAACTTTGTCCCTCCTTCCTCCTTCCCCCTTCTCTCCGTGTACCTCACTGAACAGCTATTACAGTGCCCTCTCCACTCCCAGGTCGTGAATATCGTTTGAATAACAGCAGTAACGAACATCTACCAACGAACGATTGCTATATTCCGACCTCTTTTCAACATTTCCTATGCATGAGTAATATTCATCAATATTAATAGGCCTTGTGTTGCTATGATAGAATGACAAACACCACATCATTTATAAAGAACAGAAGCTTATTTCTTAATGGTTCTAGAGGCTGGGAAGTCCGCCGAAGGGCTGGAATCTCCCAGCATCTCTTTGCTGTATTATCCCATGTCGGAAGGTCAGAGAGCAGATGGCCTTTTCAGTGGTGAGGGTCCCGCTCATGTACCCGATTCACCCTTTAGGGGCTCGTGTTTCACCCTGAGTTCATGAAACATTCAAGCCATGCGCGCGCGCGCGCACACACACACACACACACACACACACACACACACATGCCATCATTCCATTTAACAGGTTAAGAAACTGAGACACAAAAAGATGAAGCAACTTGCTCACAGCCCCGAGGCTAATAAGGGACCAACTGCTTCCCGGAGCCGAGCCATGGCTGCAGAGTCCAGTCCGCAGGGGCTATGCTGTCTTCTGGAGTCAAGGCACATCCATTGCATGGTGGATGAAGTGGGCTATACGTGGCTCCCTCTTTGCTTTGAGTTGTTTCCTTACAAATGCGAATGTGTTTTGGTTTTAATTATCTCACCTCCTCAATCTAAGCATTTCTTGACATTTTAGAGGGGCCAGGACATACTCCTCAGAGAAGTATGAGGTAACTCTCCTGCTCTTCTGTGACAGCCTCCAGGCAGCCCAGTTCCCTACATGCTTCAGTGTTGGCAGGAGGGGAGTGACGGGGAAAAGACTGGAGGGCTGGTTCGAGACAGCATCCGAGAGCAAGCATCACGAAGCTGATGACACTACAGTGGAGCAGAATCAGAAGCTCGTAAGCAGGGTGGCAGGTGACTCCAGCTGAGTCTGGGAAAGGCTGTGCTTTCCTCTGGTTTTGATACGGGGTGGAAGCAGGGACAGCATCTTGTCACTAGCACCCTGGTCCTGCTGAGTCACCAGGAGTACCTCAGGTGAGCAATGGAATGGAAACAAATTGACAGATCGACAGATTGGAAACGGATCAGCCCTGAGATCTGGTTAGAGGAGGATCCAAGAAGAAAGGAGACAAAGTCAATGCAGAGCGTATAGACGTACAGACAGACAAGAGAATGGCATATCACCATGTGACCATGGCAGACATCATGAAAATGGGCCTGATCTCCCTGCAGCATAAATTCTTAAAAAAAAAAAAAATAGAAAGCAAGCTCATATCATCTTCTAAGGTCTGGAGAAGGAAGTGGATATGAAATAAATATATAGTTCAGTGGGTAAAAAATAAATAAATAAAATAGAAACCAATACATAAAATAGAAAGTGAAGAAGAAAATAAGTCTCCTTTGAGATAAGATACAATAGGATCTGAAGAAGCAATGAGTTTTCTTAAACGTGAGCTCAGAATGTCAGACTCCAAGGCTCTGTATGGCTTAGCCTAGACTCTATGAGTCAGCCTAGGCTCTGTGTGAGCTAGCCTAGGCTCTGTGAGTTAGCTTAGGCTCTGAGATTAAAACCTAGGCTCTGTTTGAGTTAGCCTAAACAAAGACAATGTGAGCACTGGGGGGTGAGTCAAGGTGCTGTGTGAGTTAGCATACAGGTGACTACTGATAGCTTCAAAAATCAAACTCTGTAGCCACAGATGAGGGAATGAGGTCAGGAAAGCTGTGAAAATCAACCCAGATCGACCTTTTCAAAAATTGGAAAGGAAGAAAAGAAATTAGAAGTCAGCTTGGAGAGGCAGTTTTGTGAAGGCTTCTCTTAAGACAAGCCAAAGTGTAGCTTCTTTGTGGGCTAAGGTAGAGAAAGGGTTGTAGGCAGGAGTTAAAGATGCGGCCAGGGAAGGGCACTACCAGTGGGCAGAGCCTGAGGACAAGAGCCAGAGAAAGCACTGCAGGGGGAGCTCAGGAGGAGATGGAAGAGGGCGGGCGGTAGCTAGAGCAGAGGCTGTGAGGGGTGGGGCCAGGCAGGGAGCGTGGTCAGGTGCTGTTTATAAATACTGATAAAGTCAAGAAGCAGCTCAGACTCAGTGAGTGCACCTGAGCCTCTCCACCACTGCCACCCCAGCAGCAGCCCTGTCTCTGCCACACCACCACTGCCACCGCCACTACCACCGCCACTACCACCGCCACTACCGCCGCCACCATCACCTTTCAGAGAGACCTGAATGCCAACAAAGCCTCCCGAGATTCACAGTTATCACAAATGCAACACACAAATGCTATCTTCAAAGTCACGCCCACATTTATCCCAAGAAATCAACTGAAAGTATTAGGTGATTCTGATTTCCCTTTTACCCTCAGAGAGAGGAGAATTCCAGTAACCTGGTTGGAGAGACATCACATCAATTGGCTGAGGACAATCCCATTTACTCGGAAGCAAAACAAAGCAGGAAATAATTTTAAGTGTCTCTCGAAAGGATGTGTTTCTGTGACAGTCAACTCATAAGAGGGAGAGAAAGTAGAGAGAAGTAGTGGTGTTTATTGAATACCTGCTATGTTGCAATTCTAACCCTACTAAGTCAGCATTACCACCCTGTTCTGGATGGAACTGGGCTGAGACTGAACACGGTCTCCTTAGTGACTCCTCTTTGGGGTTACTCCCTCGGTTGTTCATATCAAGAGCTAGCTTGACAGTCTCTTAAGTAGCCCTGACACCATAAATGCTCTGGGCACAAGGCTGACTAGAGCATCCATTCCCCAGGACTGATTTTCAGAAGGGTCTTGGTGTCTCATCATTCACACATAGCATCCGAGGCAGACATGATCTCAGATGCTCTTCTTGCACAGTCCTGCTTACAGCTGTCTGGCCCTGAGCCCCTGCTGAGGAAGCAGGCCTAAGTGGCCTGATGTCATCCCTCTGCCCATTAATCATAGCTCAAAGGATGTCCCAGGGTGGCCAGTTAGCTAGTATGTATCAAAATGCCAGATAAAACCCAGGCAGTGTATACCACTCTAATGGACTCTGCAACAAAAGCCAAGGGCTTGGATCTGATTGTAGAGTCAAAGGCGTGGAGACCAGAAGGTACAAACAGGGACAGGAAAAAAAAAAATCCACAAAGCAGAGAATGAACAGAAACAGAGAAACAGATCATGTGGACTTGAGAAAAGAAACAGTCTCCATTCTGGCCTCTGGCCTCTTCAGGCTACCTGTACTTCCTCAGGAACTCTTTGTCCCTGGTACTATAATTACAATGGAGCCTTTAATCAGTCCTCCTGTTTGAAAAGGTATCTGCCTGTCTACCGATGTTGCTGACTTAACCTAACACAAAACAATGTTTAAACAGTAAAGCAGCGGTTAACGCCCAGCACTGTACACTTTAAGTCCTGTGTTTCCTTAAGTCATTTGATTCACATTAAGGTGTTAACTTCTCATTTCACCAAAAAAAAAAGAAAGAAAGAAATCACGGTGCAGAGAAGCTAGCCAGGGAATGCCTTCAAACCCCAATGTCAATGCTTTCCCCAGCACGTCACACCCCACCTTCACCCCCACACAAGTTCCACTTTGCCTGTGTTTCAACTCCGAGTTAGCTCAGGTCTTAGATCCAAAGAGGGTTTTCTAACCGGTTTAATTGGTGGGTTGGGAATACTTCATTCCTTTTTTCAACTGTAGAAACAAGTTGGAAATAGCTACAGAAAACAAAATTCATTCCTGAACCAGAAATTAAAACTTAATAATGTGCAAGCAAACTGCATTGAGCTTTTATCACATTTTGCCCTTGCTGAACATTTTTGGCTCCAGCAGCTGCTCTGTGAAATGTAACTGTCACTACAGTGAATAAATAAGCAACTATTGCTGTAATACAGCTGCCCTCGTAACAGTGTTAGGGTAAAGCCTTTAGTGGCACCTCAGCCCAGAACAGAGCGCCATTCCTGTTTCCCACCACCAGCCATCATTCCAGCTCATGCAAAATGGCAACCGAGCTGCTCTCTCTAGAGCTCCTGTCCTTTCCTCTCAACAGGCTCTAGCCCAGGAATGTTTTCTCACCCTAACCTCGTTCTCATTCCTCTGGGGATATTGCTACCTCTCTATGTCATCCTGTGTATTAGTCAGGGCTCTCTGGAGCACTGGTTCTCAACCTGTGGGCGGCAATCCCTTTGCAAATCTCTATCTCCAAAGAATATTTAGATTGTGATTCATCACAGTGGCAAAATTACAGTGATGACGGAGCAATGAAGTAATTTTAGGGTTGCAGGGCACCACAACATGAGGAACTATATTAAATGGCCATGGTATGAGGAAGGTTGAGAACCACTGTTCCAGAGGAACAGATCTGAGAAAATGACTATATACTACAAAGGAGGATTCGATTTTTTTTAAAAAACCTCCTTTTAATAAGGTTTCTCAAACACTTGACCCACCTTCTAGCCTACCCTCCAAAGGTAGGGGAGAAAAGATGATAAATAAGACAAGGAGATATGGACCTGTTTAGAAATAGTTCTTTGGGGGTGGTTCCAATCTCTATTGTTAGGATACCAACAGTCCATCCAGTTCAGTCATGTCAAGATACCAAAACACAAATCAGCAGTGGTGGCACGATTCTGCAGAAACCGCCAGGCCTCCACCAAATCTACACAAGTCAGGAGGTGTGACCAGGACCAGCTGGGACACCAGGATAAGTTCTCTGCCATGCCTCTCTCGATGAAATGAAGATCATCGAAGACTCAAAACCAATGCAGCATTACAAGGCTAGCTATGCAAGTGCGCCATCACTGTCCATGGAGTCCTATTTATACTCTAAACATCATGTGTCCTCCCAAGGGTCTTGTCTGCATCAGCAAACGCCACATGAGTCTACATCACATGACATATCCATGAAATCTCCACTTTGAGGTTCCCTTCCATAACAGGGCCTGGGGAATCCAATAGCTGTCTGTATGATGGAGAGGCTGAGAAGTTCATAGTTGCTCTGTCCGGGCAACTGTAGGCATGGCAGTCCCAATCTGGTGCTGAACTTCTACAAGAGTCCTACTGATCCGTCCACGTTGTTAGAAGAAAGAAGCTGGGTTCTGATGTCAGCAAACGGCAGCAGCAACAGCAACAGCAGGATAGATGCATTTACCAGCAAAAAGCAAAGGCAGGCAGCTAGCTAGGCAGCAGGACTTTCCCTCAGACCTCTGTGGGAAGGTGCCTCCTACCCTGCACACAGTCAATCCTTCCTGAACACTCCCCTCACACACCTGCACAGAGGCATTCCTCGTAGTTGAATTCAGATCCAGTGAAACGGACAAGCAAGATTAGCTCTCAAATGCTGCCTCTCTGGCAGGCCAACAGGAGCCTTCTCTCAGGATTTTGCACACTGCAACCTAAAACAAAACAAAACAAAACACCACCACCAACAACAACACAAAACCATCATTTAGGAATGAAATATTAAAACAAATTAAGAGTTCACAGTAGACCTTGCTCCTTGTTACAGGGAAGAGAGCAGCCTTCAAGGGAGAAAGATGCTACACCGAGAGAGACAAAAGCATACAGTCTTCCTGACAGCAGCCTCTGGCCTCAGCCCTGTCATGATTCTCCCAATCCTCTCTTGGACTTCCTCGGCCAGTGAACCTCATTTGTCTGATTTGATTGCTGCTTCTATCATTTTCATGTAAAAGCCCTAAAAAAATCTGATTTACCTTCAGTGTCTTGACCCTTTTGCCCAGAAACTGACATTGTTGTTGTGCTTTTCTTCTTTTCCCATTGTCTTTTTTACTGACCAACACCTGTCTCCTGACTACCAAGATTAGCATGTTAAGTTCATAACTCTTGCAAATGCCCTACAATATATGTCTCACACACACACACACACACACACACACACACACACATACACACACACACACACACAAAGTACCTTTAAAGGCCAGATGTTGAAACTCCCAGAGCTACAGTTATAGTCAATTGTGGGCACCCAATCATTAATTGGTACTAGGAACCAAATTTGGGTCCTCTGCATAAACAGAAACTGTTCTAATCCATTGAGCCATCTGTCCAGCTTTCAGTCCCTCCTTGGAACTCTTCTTAAAAAGAAAATCTCTCTATCCCAAGGCCCTATTGGAGTCAAACTCAATGGATCTTGTGTTTGAGGAACAACAGCAGCAGCAATAAGTCTGCAGAACGTCAGGTGCAGTCACGGACCAGCCATCTCATTACCATACACGCTTGTTCCAAAGGAACAGCACCACCTCCACCCCAGACCGACTGAGGCAGCACCTGATGCCCACACGATTAACAAGTAGATCACAGGTGATGAAGCACTCATTAGCATATTTATTGAAAAGAAAGATTCCCAGACAGGGCCTCTGAAGACTTGGATTTTTCAAGTCTGAAATGGACTCAGGAATCTACAAACTTACAATGCATGTCTGGCCATTTTGATTCAGTGGGCTGCAGAATCACAACTTAAAACACCGAGAGGTGATTACAAACATAGAGCTCCTTCGGTAGCTCTGACACCATGTCTTATCTTCCAAAGTGTTTGAGGCAGTAGGAAAAGGAAACAGAGGGAAAGACTATTTCTGCCTCTCATAGGATGAATGACCGTCAAAGAAAAACGGCCATCAACTTATCCGTCTTTCTACCCCTGGCATGCTCTGAGAGGAACAGGACAGACAACCAAGGAGCGTGGAGCCGGAAGTGAAGGAAACGGTACAGAAAAGGAGCAGCTCATCACTGCCACAAGCCCTCACCATAGTTGTGTATAGATGTATACAGATGAGTATAGGTCAAACAAGACAACAACCACACTGTATGAAAGAACTTTCACATTCTCCCGAGAGACTAGAAGATTCTGCTAAGTACATGCTCTTTAATAGTGCTTGACTAGGAAGCCCGCCTTACAGTAATATTGGTTGTTCCTAGGTTATTCCAGAAATGGTTTGAAGTTTGCAAAGTGATGCTTAAGGTTATCTGGAAAAAGCAAGCAAACAAACAAAGCCCAAACACCATGACAGTCTACAGAGGCAATCATCTAAGAGGACTGTAGCTCAATCCGATACAAAGGCACAAAATCCAGGCAATAATTTAAATTTCTGTTTCTGATACTTGTATAATGATATCCTACAAGCACAGGTACACCGACATTAGGCATTTTTAAGGTAAATACTAATATATTGAATAAATATGTTTATTGTGTAAATAAATGTTTAGAAAATATTTAATAGTGTTGAGTCATCTTAACAATTAGCACCAAAAGAAAAACTCTGCTAATATAAAACTAAACTTAAATGACACAAAACTGAAAAAAATTACTAGTAATAAGCAGGTAAATGTATTGTTTAATTATCAAGTAAGAATGAAAAAGGCCTCTCTAAATATGAAGCAAAGCCTTTGAAAACAAAGGGATTTCAAATTTTGAATACATAAAATCCCATTTCTTTTGACAAAGATAACAATAGACAGTTTAACACTGTAAAAAAAAGCATAGCATAGAACAAGCTTAAATCAAATGAAAAAGAAAATACTGCAAAAAATTAAGGAAAAAGACAGATACCATAATCATTTAGTTTAAAGCAACTATAAATGTATAAAAGTACTTAATATTGCCAATAATTAAATACTAATATAAAAGAAGAGAATGGATACTTTTAGAAACTAGCAATATATATATTTTTTCTATATTCTTTGTTTACATTCCAAATGCTTTTCCCTTTCCCGGTTCCCCCCTCCCCATAAGTCCCATAAGCCCTCTTCCCTCCACCCATTCCCCAATCACCCCCTCCCATTTCTCTGTCCTGGTTATCCACTACAAAGCTGGATCAAGCCTTCTCAGGACCAGGGCCCTCTCCTTCCTTCTTCTTGGGAATCATTTGATATGTTAATTGTGTATTGAGTATTCAGAGCTTCTGGGCTAATTAATATCCACTTATCAGTGGCTGCATTCCATGTGTATTTCTTTTGTGATTGGGTTACCTCACTTAGGATTATATTTCCCAGTTCCAACCATTTGCCTAAAAATTTCATGAATTCACTGTTTTTAATTGCTGAGTAGTGTTCCATTGTGTAAATATACCACATTTTCTTTATCCATTCCTCCATTGAGGGACATCTGGGTTCTTTCCAGCTTCTGGCTATTATAAATAAGGTTGCTATGAACAGTGGAGCATGCATCCTTATTGCATGACAGGGAATCATCTGGGTATATGCCCAGGAGTGGTATAGCAGGGTCCTCCGGAAGTGTCATGCCCAGTTTTCTGAGGAACTGCCAAACTGATTTCCAGAGTGGTTGTACCACCTTGCAATCCCACCAGCAGTGGAGGAGTGTTCCTCTTTCTCTATATCCTCGCCAACACCTGCTGTCTCCTGAGTTTTTAATCTTAGCCATTCTGACTGGTGTGAGGTAAAATCTCAAGGTTGTTTTGATTTATATTTCCCTAATGAGAAACTAGCAATATATTTAATAGACTCATTAATATTCAATCCCATGTAATGTTTGGTGGTATTACAAATTAACACAAATCTTTGGTTACTGATCCCTTAGTATAACTCAAGTGAGATATTCTATGCCCTTTGACCACTAGATTACAGATATCAGTATTTATCCTCCAAACCTATTTTATTATTTGTATAATGTATTTGTAGCAGCATCTTAATGTCAAAAATCTAACTACAACCTTCAATAGAAAGCCAGTTAAATGATTTACTGCCTGTCTTAGTTAGGCTTTCTATTGATTTGATAAAAACGTCAGTTGGAGAAGAAAGAATTTATTTAGCTTACGCTTTGACATGGCTGCTCATTACCAAAGGAAGTCAGGACAGGAACTCAAGGAAGGAAGGAACCTGGAGGCAGGAGCTGGTGTAGAGGCCATGGAGGGGTGCTGCTTACTGGCTTCTGTCCCCTGACTTGCTCAGCCTGCTTTCTTATAGAACCCAGAACCACCAGCCCAGGAATAGCACCACCCACAAGGGGCTGGGTCTTCTCCACCACCCCCCACCATTAATCTCTAAATTGAGAAAATGCCTTTCAGCTGGATCTCATGAAGGCCTTTCCTCAACTGAGAGACTCCTTCCTCTCTGCTGACTCTAGTTGTCTCAAGTTGACACACAAAACCAGGCATCACACCATCCATAAGATAAATGATAGTACAACTTTGAGAAAGGACAGAGAAGACCCACATGTGGACGGGTGGCATCCATTGCGGACGGATGGATGCACGCTGTCTGGATGGAGGCAGCTAATTTCCGACCAGGATAGTCCGCATCCTTCTGGGTGGATAAAAAGCATGACACCTAAAACTGGCCTGCCTCTGTTGACAGTCTACTCGCCTATAATGAACTGCCTGCTCTTCAGTGAGGTTCTTCTCATCTTCGTGCCTGTTTCTACATACATGCATACAGTGAGAGTGACAAGAGCATGTGCTATGTGGTTCCTGTGAGGATCAAACACAATCGTCCACACAACCCTACCGATGCACAGTAAGGACACGATCCCACTCGCAGCGTGTATCTCTGGGAAGCAGAGCAGAGTCTACGGCTCAGCTCAAACTCGTTTTTACGCTTTACGGTGCCGTTTGGCTTTCAGCTCAAGCACGTTATGTTATTACTCCTTCAATAAAAAATTTCTCAGTTTAAACGTAAAGAGTCATATCAAAGACTGATTTAAAAAGACTCTTCCCTGAGTATTTGTCATATTCTCTAAGTTAAATTCCCCTCTAGATAAATGCCTGGAGTCTTTTCTCAAATAATAAAAAAAAAAACCAAACAGCAGCTCGCAGCATCTGTAAATCCTGTACCACCCATGCCGGCAGGAGGGTTGAATTTGCCTGTTGAAGGATAACCACGATGATGCATGAGGCTTTAGTTGCCTCAGTTGTTGCTATAATAAAGCATTATTCATCCATTCTCTCAAGTGTATAAGGCTGACTGACCTTGGAACCATTCGTTAAGGAGGGAGAAGACTATAAGCCAAATATCTAATCATCAAAAATCAAAATCTGATTTCTGGATCATCAGGAAAACTGGCCTCTTCTGATGCCGAATGATCCTCCTGCTGACCACATTTTTAGCCAATCAGAATAGAATCCTATCACGGGCAGTGGGGGATCCTGCCGACAGCATTTCGTTTCATAGCTGGTCAGACAGAACAGGATTGCTGCTCGCCTCACACAGCTGTGCCATCAAGTTAATAAAGATTTCCTAGCCCTACTTTTCCTGTTGGGCCAACTGTAGAGAGGAATCCAAGTAATTCCAGGTTGCTACACAAAACCCAGCCCTTCAGAGAATGGACTAGAATCTGTTCGCCTTTGCTTGTTCAGGAGAAAAGCAGATTACCCACTCACTAGCCAGGTGGATGCTTCTCTAAGTCTAAAGACAAGAAAACGTACCAGTGCTAATTGCCCTTAGTAACGGTCTTCTAAAACTGAGCCTTCAAGTCTCCACTACCACTCCAGGTGTGGATACTGAGAGACTCACAATCCTCAGCAGATGGGAGGTGTTTCGGCTGGTTTTATGTCAACTATAGCCATCTGAGAGTCGTCTCGATTTCATTTGGGAAAATGGCTCTATAATATCATGATGTAGGCAAGCCTGTATAGCATTTTCTTACTTAGTGATTGATGGTGGAGGGCACAGCCCATCGTGGGTGGTGTTATCCCTGAACTGGTGGTCCTGGTTGTATAAGAAAGCAGGCTGAGTAAGCCACGAGGAGAAAGCCAGTAAGCAGTACTCCTCTATGGCCTCTGCATCAGTTTCTGACTTGACCAGCTTTCTGCCCTAAATTCCTTTGATGCTGAACAGTGCTGTGGAAGTATAAGACAAACAAACCTTTTGCTCCCTAATCTTGATTATGGCTTGGCCATTAAAGGGACAGTATGACATGGTTTCCTGACCCTGGAACAGAGCCACAGGGCCTGAGCCTCCAATGAATGTTGATGGTTGCTGTGGGCATAAGGTTTATTTGTATAATAGTGTACATATTTTCACAGTCTTCCTTTGAGAAATATCCTCTCTGCCAAGGTTAATGACTCCATGATAATCAAAGACAGCATAAATCCAGGAGGCAGGGGTATGTATATGTCTCAGCAGAACACTCTGATCTTCAGAACAGTCCTTAAGGCTGTGGGAAAGAACACTGAAAACATGAAATTTGAAAATATTTAATTCACAACCATGCAAAATGCAAGGATGCAATATGAGTTGCATAAGTAGCTTCACAGATCTTAAGGAACAGAGGCAGCTGCAGTATGAACCAGCTTGTGAGAAAGATACTAAGGAAGGAGATAAAGAGATTTAGGGAGTGGTAATGGCAGGGCAAGATCCCACCCAGCTAAGTTTGTTTGTTTATGTTTACAAAGGCAGGTAGATTTCTGAGTTTAAGGCCATCCTGGAATAGAGCTAATTTAGGTCCAGGCATGGTCAGAATGGTAATCTCAGGACGAGATCCCATTGATCAATCAATTCTTGCTGTGTCTTTCTAAGAATCAAGGGAATGGGATCATGGGATGCTGATTCATGGAATAATCAAAAGGGAACCTGGTGGTAATGACTAATTTGATATGTAAATAAAAACTTGGGCTTTTGATCTGAAAGAGATGAGCTATCCAGAGAGATTTTAAGAATAACAAGAGCTGCCTTGAACAGAGCAGAATACAGAGAACAGAGCAGAATAGAGAGGAAGAGGGAGAGGAAGAGGGGGGAGGGAGAGGGAGAGAGAGGGGGAGAGGGAGAAGGAGAGAGGGAGAGGGAGGGGGAGAGAAGAGGTAGGGAGAGGGAGTGGGAGAGGGAGAGGGAGGGGGAGAGAAGAGGTAGCCCCGAGAGGGAGAGGGAGAGGGAGAGGGAGAGGGAGAGGGAGAGGGAAGGGGAGAGGGAGGGGGAGAGGGAGAGGGAGAGGGAGAAGGAGAGGGAGAGGGAAGGGGAGAGGGAGGGGGAGAGGGAGAGGAAGAGGGAGAGAAAGCCATCTTAAACAGAACATAGGCTGCCAGCTTGGACCCATAATTTGATTTCAAATCATTTGTTTCGCTGCCTCCAGAAAACCCCTTCTCTCAGGAAGGATGCTCCAAGCCAAGGCTGATCCTTGACATCCTAAGATAGTTTTGGTCATAGTGTTTCATCACTGCAATGATAACCCAACTAATACAGAATACTTAACCTTTTGCCTAACAGTAATCTTTTCCATACATGTCCATAGAAAAGCCACCCAAGGAGACAGAGTACAAGGGAGCATGTGTAAACACTCTTGTTACTAATTTTGCAATCCACCTTCTTATATCTCTATAATGTGACTCTTTAGAGCTCCTCTGTTCACATGGGGATATCATTCCTCAACCCTAGTTTTAAAATATGAATTAGTCTAAACTACACATCTAGGAAATCTGCTCTGTTTTCCTACTCTTGGCTTCAGATCCACAGAAAACTTTGATCCTGTAGAATAATTTAGGATGATCCTGGACACAAATTTGGGTATGGGAGAGTTGCCCCTGTGTAAGCAGAAGGTATACATACTTACATATTTTCCCAAAAGTTCAAATTATTTATAAGCTTTCCTTCCTATTTTACTTTTTTCTTTCCCCTCCCTCTTCTTCCATCCTTCTAATCCTTCCTTCTCTCCCAATCTCCCTCTCATTCTAATTCCAAATACAATATTAATTTCTAGAGATAGGCAAATTTAAGGTTTTAGTGAAAAGCATTTTTCCAAACACTCTTATTTGTTTCCATGATGTTGTCTTTCATATAAAAATATTATTCTAAGTTGTATTTCTGTGCACACACAGGAGTGGTGTGTGTGTGTGTGTGTGTGTGTGTGAGAGAGAGAGAGAGAGAGAGAGAGAGAGAGAGAGAGAGAGAGAGAGAGAGGGAGAGAGAGAGAGAGAGTATGTCAGAGACAACTTGTGTGAATCAGTTTTTTCCTTCTGTTATGTGGATACTAGGGATGGAACTCCAGTGGTTGGGCTTGGTGGCATGTATCATCTAACTGGTCCTTGTCCTTCCCTTTTTAAATGTAGTTTAACTTATCTCTCCTCTCCTCCTCTTGCCATCAAGTCAAATGGTATTTACTTAGATCTCAAATGAATAGAAGACAGAGTCATCCCGGAGCTACATAACACCCATAAAAATACAAAGACTTTCTTGAGTTGTCCGAGGGGACTTACTAAATTCTTAGGAGCAAGGAACACCTACATCCTTGTCTCTGCTCCAGGAAGCAATGTGTGTAACTAGAGGTTCATTTTGCCAGGTCCTTAAGTGTTGACATTTTTGATGACATGTAGGACATCAAGGACCTTCCATTTTCACCTCTGTAAATCCTCTTTCCATCTAAGGCACATTTTATAAGATCAGTGACATGACTGATATTGTTCTTGACTTTTAAAATCCCCTTGTTGTGTCTGGATTGCCCCTTTTTACACCTAAAGTCTGCTTGAATGTCACCTCCTCAGAGAGCTTGTCCCCAACTCCCTACTTCAGAGTGTCCTTGTTTGTACTTTCTCCTTTCATGAGTCTGGTGTCTGTTTATATGTTTGTTCTTATTACTTTCCCTCTAAAGTGTGTAGACTCTTTAACTGAAAGCAATAGGACAGTAAGATGATATCCAGCTTACTTGCTGGATACCTAGGAGTATAGTAGATCTTCAATAAATGCTTATTAATTTGATAGGATCAGAAGCATAGAGGAAAGGGGTTCTTTTTTAGAGCCTGGCTGACAGGGCATGAACCCTGGCTTTCTTCCTTCCTAACTGTGTTTGGTTCCTTCTGGACACTCAGGGTCTCAGTTCAATGACTAGATCTTGAATCTGAGCCATTTCTATAAAGCGATTTATAAAGCAAAGAGAATGACAGTCCTTACACCTCTGAGATGCTGAAACATTAAATGGAGAATAAAATACATGTTAAATAACATACCTAACATTAGATGGTATTGTGATATTACTTTGATTACATGGACCAAACATATGGGACAGCATTTGTATCAGACCTTGTGCTCCACCCATCCTGGGTTCTGCCTCCCCTTTCTGCCCAGTGTAAAGATGTCCCAGGAGAAAGGGTTCCTGACTGCCTTCTTCCCGCCATATGCTGGCAATGCCCAGGTATTCAAAGAGGAAACTGGGAACCACTGTGGACTCACATCTTCTTTTATGACATTAAAAAGAAGTGAAACCATCTAGCATAAGGAAGGGGTCTTAGAGAAGGAAAAGGGTGGGCAGAGAGGGTAAGCAGTTTGAGGATTTGTTTATGTACAACGTATGCTTGTATAAAAAATTAATATATAAATAAATATTGTTTTCAAAGCAGACTTCTCAGAAAAAAAAAAGAAAAAGTGTGACTTCTGAATGTAACATGCAACTCCCATCTAGGTTCTCTGTTTGCAACCCTTCACCCCTTTGTTGTGGAAGGTAAGTTTTTCCCCTTTTGTGACAGATGATGAAAGCACTAGTATTTTCCCTAGACCTTTCTTTTTTCCTCTTCTCTTCTCTTCTCTTCTCTTCTCTTCTCTTCTCTTCTCTTCTCTTCTCTTCTCTTCCTTTCCCTTCCCTCCTCTTCTCTCCTCTTCTCTTCTCTCCTTTCTCTTTCCTTCGCTTCTCTCCCTTCACCTCCTTCTCTCCCCTCCCTTCCCCTTCCCTTCTGTTCCTCTCCTATCCTCTTATTTCTCTTCCCTTTCCTTCTCTTCCCTCCTCTCCCCCATCCTTCTTCTCTCCCTTCTCCTCCCTTCCTCTCCTTTCCTTTCCTTTTCTTTTCTTTTCCCCTTCCTTCCTTCCTTCCTTCCTTCCTTCCTCCCTCCCTCCCTCTCTCCCTTCCTTCTTTCCTTCCTTCCTTCCTTCTTTCTTTTATGGATATGCATAAAACCAACTGTTTGTTACTATAACTTTTGCATTACAGCTAGAAGTCAAATAGTATTTTTCCTGCATGTATATCTGTGCATCATGTGTAAACCTAGTCCTGCAAAGGCCAGAAAAGTACATTGGAGGCATGGACCACTGTCAGCTGCCATGTGTGAGCTGGGAACTAAAACTGGGGTGTCTGGAAGAACAGCCAATGCTTATTGTCACTAAACCATCTCTCTAGTTCCTAAATGTCAAGAAATTAAAAAAAAAAACACTCAACCCTGTCAAAACTTATTACTTCTTATCTAACACTTGGATGTAGAAATTGATTGGTTGCAAAGCCTATTATGTTACCAAGTTGATAACATAGAATTACAAAAGATGAAAAATTGTATTTTTCACTGAAATCATTAACACTGGGTAGTTGTTAAGAGTTCTCAGAATTCTAAGACAACAAGGAACCCAAGCCTCCATAGAACAGCTATCTTGGTCCTTTCTTCTCAGTCAGAAGTTGGTGTTGGGGGATGACCATCAGTGGTGACTGTAACCACCATGAGGGTCCAGTTCTTCTTCTGCATGGATAACAAAGCACATGACAATTCTACCTGTACATCATTCAGGGCACTTCCTATAAATTCAAGTATCAACTCAGCAAGGCACTCCCAGATGGTCAAGCTGAAGTTGTCTTCTTGCCTAAAACATTTGTATCTAGTTTATCTTGATATCAAGTGTCCATGAATATGGTCCATGGGTAACTGGAAACCATGTTGGTCTTGGCCTTCCTGGAGTATTTTTCTGTCTTCATTACCAGCCATTTTAAAATCTGCAAAAGCTCAGGCAAGAAAGGCTGCTCCAATGAACGGTGAGATCTCATCATCTGCTGCCTGGCTTGCCATGATTCAGACTGCCACTCTGGACTGTCATGGTCTCTGATCTGTCATTAGAAAACTCAGTTCTGTGTAGTATCTACCATGGCCGGATTCAGCTTCTGGCAGGCCAGGAACTGCTTTGGAAGGAGTGATGGTCACCTCTTTCTCTAGTCATCTTTTCTTTCCCAGTGTGCCAGTCATAGCTCTGGCTCCTCATGTTCACAGCACAGTTCATAGCTAGAAAAAAAAATAATAAGAATGGTTTTTACTTGAATGTGCCTCTCATAAGACTGCTTTGCGCTTTGTAGGCTTAGCAGGTCTTCAAAGCCTTCTCCCAAGTACTGAACGCATTTCAGAGGTCCTTTGGAAACCAGACACTGGACACTTCCCATCCTAATAATAATCTCAAGAAATCTTTACCATTTAGACTTCTTTGTATGTGTATCTGTATATATCTATTTATTTCTTGGTACACCACGCATTCTTTTTCTTGGTTTCTTGGAGCTGATGACTGTATATTGTGTATTGGTATTGTTCAATCTCCCAGGGAACCAACACTAGGCATTACCTACAGCAGCTCCCTTTGGGGAACACTCTTACCCTTCTGTTGATAGCAATGCTGTTGCTCCCACCGGGCCTCAATACCACAGCAGCACCTGAGGCTGAGAAATCTGACATCTGTGTCCAGGTTTCCCAGAAAGATATCAGTCTTCCGACCTTGCACCAGAAATACTCAAGGCACATCCAAAGCCTCTACCTTTCAGTGGTCTAGTTGAAACACCTTTGGCAGGGTGTCAGCTGAGAGGTTGGCTCTACTACAGATTTAGGGACCATGGAACAATATTAAGCACAGAGTCCCTCTACCCTACTCTCCAAACACCTTCTTACAGACCCTCTTTCCAAATCCTTGGAATTGAAATAATCCTTGGGAGGTTTTGATGTCACATTGGCATTTCTATTTGGTGACCCAAGAACTTTGTTATGTTACAGACAGGAGCACTGATAAAATTTTCAATGCAACAGTCAGTCATACACAACATGGGGAGACAGGGTGTTATACTTGGTGACTTATTAAAGTCTACGTTTAGCAGAGTTCCCATTTCAGGCTTATACTTCTTTCCAGAATAGCAATGTCTAGACATTCTCTCTCCCTGACTGCTGTGATAAAATACCTAGCAAAGGCAGCTTAAGGAAGGAAGGAAAAGGACATGCCAAGAAGTTTGTTTTCTAAGTGAGTCTGGATGCTGTCAAACTGATAGCTACCATGCTACTCCTCGTCCCTGAGATTAACTATTGAGTAAAAGAGGATTATTTGAGCAAGCACTGTTATAGCTGAGCTGATAGCCAAGATGGAAGCTAAGTGATTGATGGGCAAGGAGCATATACAGCATGGCTGCACTAGATGCATGGATGATTGACTTCCTGGGAGGACACATGGGTGACTGACATCCTGAGAGGACACATGGGTGATTGACATCCTGAGAAGGAAGGGGAGGAGCAGCAGAGATTTTCTTACACCATTCAGAATGATGCTCAATTGAAATTTAGTGTTTATCTCTGTGATTGATTGATTGATTGATTGATTGATTGATTGATTGATTGAGACAGGGTTTCTCCATGCAGCCTGGGTTGTCCTGGAACTTGCTCTGCAGGCTGGCCTCCTAGAGAGCCACCTCCCAAGTGCTGGGATTAAAAGCATGCACCACCAGCACCCATCTTCTCCTAATATTTTATAGACCATGGTTGGCTGCAGATAACTGAAACAATGAGGGGGAGACTGTTCTGCTTTATAGAAATGGCAGTTCCGAGTTTAAATACATATCCACGCCCCATAAATGCTCCCCTGTGCAATGCACCCCTCGTGCATGTAAACATGTACACATGAACATGAAAGATTAAAAAAAAAGATTTGAGTTGAAGGAAATCAGAGACACGAGGGTTGCATTTGGTAGCAGGGAGTTCACTGCTGACTTTGACCTGAGTAGTTACCATGAATGAGGAAGAAAAAAAGTCAGGATAGAGAATGGGAGATGAAGAAAGGGAAAGGGTGGTTAGTGCCAACTCGCTAGCTGTTTGAGTGTGAAATGAGAACAAGGACTGCCCAGAATCTTGGAATCAGTGAGGGGCTATTGATGATGATGATGATGATGATGATGATGATGATGATGATGTTGGTGGTGGTGGTGGTGGTGATCGTGATGATGATTTCATATGAACACTTTGCTTTCTGAGTTATTTATCAAGGAAGACAAGCAGTTCTTGAGGCAGTGCCTGCTATGGTTTGAATATTTCCTCTGTTTTCCAAAACTTATATAGAAGTTTGATTTGTCACTGTGGCTGTATTGGGGAGGTAGAGCCCCAAAAAGAGATTTTTGCCTTTCTCACAGTGGTGAGTTTCGGTTCTTCTTGAGCTGGATTTGTTACTATGGAGCATGTTATTTTAAAGTGAGCCTGCCTTCACGCTTGGCCTCAGCTTTCTGCTCTGGCCAGCAAGGCCCTCATGGACTTCCCAGGCTTTAGGAGCTTCCTAGTCAACTTCCTAGAAATTAGTCTCTAAGTACTTTGTTAAAGCAACAGAATCTAAAAAGCATCTGAAATATCTGTGCTATTTGCTCTTCTGAGGTATTTTTTTAACTAGATTATAAAGTAATTAGAGGAGACAGAGGCAGGCAGAGCCCAGGCTGGTCTAAAGAGTGAATTCCAGAACAACCAGGGATACACAGAGAAACCCTATCTTGAAAAACAAACAATCTTCCCCCTTAAAAAAAAAAAAAAACCAAATCAAGAATCAACAAGCAAGCAACCAAACAAACAAAGCAAGTACCTATTTCTCAAGTGACTACACATCTTCTCATTCTTGAAATGCTTAAGACCATTTCTACTTCCCATGACACGGGCTTAGTCTTAACAAGAAACCATTCACCAAAGTGTTGGCTCTTGTCTTCATAGCCAGCCCCGAAGCCCTGAGGCTTTGGGGAAAGTAACAGATAACAGTCTTTCAGGGACTCAGCTAAAACTTAGGGCTGTAAAAAATATTTCGATAGTTGAAGTTTGCTTGATTCTGCCCATAAGCCCCTGGTGAGCTAATGGTTACTTTGTCCAGGAATCCTAGGGTTGCCAAGGGAAGCCGTACCATGTCTCTTAAAGAAATGTGGGACTCGGCAAAGACTAGTGTGTGCCGGATTGTGATTCTCCCAGAATCCACGCCTTGAGTGGTAGTGGAGACTTGAAGGCTCAGTTTTAGAAGACCGTTACTAAGTGCAATTAGCACTGGCACGTTTTCTTGTCTTTAGACTTAGAGAAGCACCCACCTGGGTAGCGAGTGGGTAATCTGCTTTTCTCCTGAACAAGCGAAGGCAAACAGATTCTAGTCCATTCTCGGAAGGGCTGGGTTTTGTGTAGCAACCTGGAATTACTTGGATTCCTCTCTACAGTTGGCCCAACAGGAAAAGTAGGGCTAGGACATTTTTACTGACTTGATGGCACAGCTGTGTGAGGCGAGCAGCAATCCTGTTCAGACCAGCTATGAAACGAAATGCCCTTGGCATGATCCCCCACTGCCCGTGATAGGATTCTATTCTGATTGGCTGAAAATGTGGTCAGCGGGAGGATCATTCGGCATCAGAAGAGGCCAGTTTTCCTGATGATCCAGAAATCAGATTTTGATTTTTGATGATTAGATATTTGGCTTATGGTCTTCTCCCTCCTTAACGAATGGTTCCAAGGTCAGTCAGCCTTATACACTTGAGAGAATGGATGAATAATGCTTTATTAGGACATGTATAGCATGTCTGTGAGGGGGTATTATAGGAATGAGAGATGAGCAGACAAGGAAAGTGTGGATGACTAACAATGCAGCCAATCCTCTGACTGCAACATGAAAGCAGCAGTGTCCATTGGGTAATCACGGAGACCATGAGCAGACGCAGAGAGCATGGCATGAGCATGGGGAGCTGCAAAGAGACTGGAAGGGTGGAAGCAAAGATGAGCCACGCCTTAATTTTCCTGACTATTCTGTCAGAGAAAGAGTGACCTTTGGGGTCATGTGACCCCAGGCACATGCCTGACGCACAAACCTTTATCTGCTAGCTCTTTCAGGCTTTTTTGAGATCATGCTTCCATTGTGTTTGCACACAGTTCTGCTGCAGATGGGGGAGGCCATGAGGAGCATTCAGGAAGTGGTCTGGGCAAGCTTTGCTCCTCCCTCCCCCAGTTACTCCTTAGTTTTATTTGTTTTGTAGCAAAAGCATATAAAGTCTTCTCACTCAGAAGGAATCCAAATGCAGTATAATTCTATCCCCTCTGCATGTATGTTTGTTTGTTTGTGTGTTTGTCTTTTATTTATTTACTTTACATCCCTCTCACTGTCCTCCTCCAGGTTAGCTCCTCTCACAATTCTTCACCCATACTCCCTCTCCTTCTCCTCTAAGTGGGTGGGGCCCCCTAAGGATTCTCTCACCCTGGCACTTCAAGGCTCCTTGAGGCTAGGTGCTTCCTCTCCCACTGAGTCCAGAAAAGACAGCCCAGACAGAAGAACACAATCCACATATAAGCAACAGCTTTTAGGATAGTCCCTGCTCTAGTTGTTCAGGACCGACATGAAGACCAAATTGCATATCTGCTACATATGAGCAGAGAGGCCTAGATCCATCCATGTATGTTCTTTGATTGGTAGCTCAGTCTTGGAGAGCCCCAAGGGTCCAGGTTGACTCTGCTGGTCTTCCTGTGAAGTTCCTTCACTCTTTAACTGGATCTTTGCAGCCAGGTATAGGGTTGATTATTTATTGCCTTCCACTCTGTGTGTGAGTATGTGTGTTCTCTGATGCTTTTTCCTTTTAAGAATTTAAAGGATACAACCAGAGACTTGGGGTTTGATGACTCATCACTGTCAGTAATGTACACATATGTCAAGATTTGCCAATGATGCTAAAAATACATTTATGTCTAACTGCCCATATTTCCTATGAATCTCCCCTCAAAGAAATATATTAACAAAGGAAAGGGCCTATCAACAGACTCCAAATAGCCCACAAGCTGAGCAAATGGAGACTTCTGTGCAGAAGAATTCTTTCTTTTTCTAGAAAGGATTGATTTATAAGTTCTGAAAGTTTACCAATTGTACATAGAGTCCCTCATTCTCAATCAAATCTTGTCATATTCTTCCTAAAGCTCTATATGCCTCAGCTTAGCTTGGCCTTGTGTCCTCATATGCCCCTTACAGTGTTCAGGCCTCTGGTGGCATTGATTAAAGGCATCCAAGTCTTACAGCTGTTTCCATCTTCACTCCATCACATTGGACTCTGACCTGCCCTTTATCTTGATGATGAACTGGAAAAAACCTAATTACTTCTCCAACATTCCTTCCTTTGGTTGTGGTCATGTCGAAACCCACAGGGCTTCCTGAATGCATATAGCCATCACCCTCTTTAAGCATAAGCTAAAACAATATCCTTAATCAAAACCAGGAAAGTTGGCGTGTTGTGGGTGGAAGAGGGGAATCTATTGAATTGTTATCAGAATTATCTCTGCAGGTTTCACCTCCATTATGAGATTAGCAAGTTGAGCCACTCAGGTAGTCAAGGGCATCTGAAATGTGTGACCATTGGCCCTAGTCTTCTAAAATGTATCTTTTGTTTTTTAAAAGACAGGCCCTTCAGCTAGTGGAAAGTAAGTAAAGTGCTTACTCGATTGGCTAGGTATCATGGCACTGTTGAGAAATGTACTTTGAACACATTTGGCAAGCTGAAAGTGGTGGGGCCCATTAGGATACCATTATGTTAATTGAAGTTGCCATCTCCGTAGGGACCCCTCAGGGAGAAATTGTCTTACAGAGGTGAGAACAGCTGGACATGTGGAACCTAGGGACAATGTAATAGGCTGTGTGCTAGATGCTCAGCTCCTGTGTCTGCCTGTTCAAGGAATGAAAGAAGATACCCGGCCCCCTCTTGCTGTTTCATTGATTCCGGCAGCCTTGTACACTGAGCAAATGGGGAAACAAGGTAATGAATGGGCTCGGTCGCCTCACAATTAGCTCCCTGCTACTCTACCTTACCACTCAGCACAACCAGTACAGTGAAAATGAAGGTACTTGTGCTTCTTGGCATCTGGAACAGTTTTTTTTTTCAAAGAGATAGCATCATCAGAGATTAAAGACAAACACTGGTGTCCCCAACCAGGAATTTTAATAGCAACAGAGGAATAGCAACAGTAATGACAAATCCTTGCCAAATGTTTGCGGGCGTTTCACTGCCCTGCTACCTCATTTAACAGATTGGATTGACTGTCAGAGTGTTCCAGATGAGATCCTATGAGTTTGAAATCCATGATCCTCCAACAAAGGTTGGAGCCAAGAAGTTTGCTTATGTAGATGAGGAAAATCGTTAATGTCAGTCTTGCCTATCCTATGCAACAATGCAAAGACTCTTCCTTCCCTTCGCTCTTACTGGGTGTGAGAGATCTCTTCTGTTTCTAGAGAAGTCAAAAGACAGAAAGAAAGGAAGTCAAGGAAGAATTATTCTGGATACAAACCCCTTTTCTGGGAGATGGTGTGAACTGGTGTAAGATAGTTAAATATCAGTGCAGCTCTTCTTTGGGGGCCTAAGCTTAGACCCTGTGAGCAAATTGGAGAAACTGAAGCACAAAGCCCCAGCAGGACAAAGTGCAGACAATTGTCAACTCAGCATTTGCACCTGGGAAAAAGCTCAGCTAGACTTACCTGTGAAGCAATTACAAGTCCCAGGACCTTCTCAGTAGTAGAGATTTATTTTAACCAGGAAACATTCAGAGTGGAAGTTTAGTTGTTTAGTTTAGTTTAGTTTAGTTTAGTTTAGTTTAGTTTAGTTTAGTTTAGTTTAGTTTAGCTTAGTTGTTTAGTTTAGCTTAACTTAGTTTGTAGTTTAGTTTAGTTTATTTGTTTAGTTTAGCTTAGTTTGTAGTTTAGTTTAGTGTAGTTTAGTTTTAGCAACGAGCTAAAAAATCTCCACAGTCAAGTCTTTCACTAGATTCTTGATGGATAGATCAGATACATTTGCAAAACTGGAGAAGAGGAGATCTTTAGAATCTACTAGATCTAGGGCAAGGGAAACACCCAGCTGGTGTTGAAACTGTGTTTTGGTGAGGGCTGCCTTCTCTGAAGCCCTGAATCAGGGCAGTCTCATGAGCACAAAGGCTGTCTGCTTCAAAGCCAGAGAAAGGTCAGTTTGAAACAAAAGTCCTCTGCTTTTCAGCTCAAGGGTAACAGGCAAGATTTTAACTTTCCTGGGCCTTAGGTTCTTCCTTTGCAAAACAGGAGGATGGTCCTGTCTGTATTAGAGTCACTCTCTAGTACATAATACATACTTTAAAATGTTGCATACCTGCTTCTTTGTTGTACAATTAGAGGTCTATAAGATGAGTAGTAAAATTTCCCATCATGTAGAAAAGATAGTGCAGGTTGAAAACAATTCAGAAAGAGTGCACCATTGCTGAAGACAAGAGACCTGAGCTCAGCTCCCTGTTCTGTGGTGTCTACCTCTCTGGCTCTGTTTTCCTTCCCTCTGGGACTCCAGTCTCCTTACTGGGCACTGTGAAGATTTGACGGCTGTTCCTTGAGCTTTCTCTGGTTTTGAAATTCCTTGACTCCTTTAATGGTTGTTATTATTATTGGTAAGGTCTGTAACATTGAATACATGGTTATTTAAAGTTTAATACTTTGGTGCTAAAAGCAAAAGCCTGTGATGACTACAAAAGGGGGCTATCTGGGAGGACTGTCTAGGGTCTGACTTTCAGATTTGTCACGTACTAGCTCGGGGAGCTAGAAGGTAAGTTCCCTATGCATTAGTCATCTCTCTATAAAATGGAGACAGCCAAGTATGCTCCCCCCCCAATATTCTGGGCCTCATGATTCAGAGACTTTATTGTGGCAAGTGTAAAAAAAAAATGACAGATGCTCTTTTTTTTTCTGTTACCTTTTTAACAAAGATGCAATAATGATTAAATTCAACAGTTTCACCAATTCTGAATTTAAAGGTATCATGGGCTTGCCTTCGCACAAATGGGTGTGCAAACAGTTATGTTTCCATGTGTACTCAGTCCTTGTTCTGCAGTAAACACACAGAATACTGACTCACACAACGTCTATGACCCAAGAAGACAGACCCAGGTATGGTACCAAACATGATGCTAATCTCTCCCTTCAAAAAGAAAACCAAACAAACAAACAAACAAAGCTCTGCTGTAACTTATCTAAAGGTTAAACAGTTACTCAAGCTTTCTGTTGGGACCCGAGAAAACCAAACAAAGTGCAAAAGATATGAGCCGTCAAAGGAAGGGATACTTGGAAAATGTTTTGAGAGTCACTTTCTGAATGCTTCAAAACTGAAGAAAACCTGCATCAGCATATCATAACAGAAAAGTGATGTTGCCCAGACAGTTAAAATCAGTGATCCAGAGCACATTTTCATACCAACTAATCCAATCTGTGTTCACAGCAGATGCCTTCTGGAAGTTCTCTGTACTTCTGAAAGGCATTTAATGGCATTTTCATCCCCAAGTATCTATGCAACTCTGACCTCATAAGCCATGATAGGCAAGGGGGACACTTGAAATGGTTTCTGCCCCAGACTCAGCATCTGGCCTCAAGGAAACTATCCATGGGCTTTTATAACTCTGAACAACTTACATCAAGAGTGAGCACCCAGGTCATGGGCATTGTGCTCTTAGGGACTGTGTCTGGTGCTGACTCATCAGCCATGTCTCTCCTTGTGGTTTTTCCTCGGCTTGCCCACTGGTACTTCACTTAGTTGATTCAACAGATTCTTCCAGCCTTTGCTGGCTCTAAATCTGTACAGAACAGCAGTTTGTTATTGATTCTAAGAACTCGTTTAAACTCTCCCACACCTTTTCATTGACCTTCATCACTCAGAACTTAATTTTTGTGAGTTCATCTGTTTAGACCATTATAGCTTAAAACAGTTGCCAAAGTAGTCTTTTCAAGATTCCCAATAAAAACATCCTTGAAGGTGCAAAAGTAAATCATATCTGAACAGGAATGTAAGGCTGTAGAAGAATAACACATATGAAAAGGTACCAGGCAGGCCATAGGAGAAGTGGCTAAAACAAATCAGAGGGCACATACTAGACTCAGATCATTCTCTAAATAAAAAAGAAAAAGAAAAAGAAAAATGTGCAAACTAGACACCTGAACTTAAAACTGTGATAAAAGTTTTAAAAAGAAGAAATATGAAATAGGGAGATAATAAGACTTCAAATAAGAATTAATGCCAATACTCTTCAAATTATTCTATAAAATAGTAACCAAAGGAACTTTTCCTAGTTCTTTATAGGAATCAACTTTTACCCCATTACTAAAACCACACAAAGATGCAACAAAAAATGATAGAACAATATCCCTTATGAACATAGATGCAAAAATTCTCAAAAAAAATGCCTGCAAACTGAGTCCAAGAACACATCAAAAAGATTGCCCACTCTGGTCAAGTTGGCTTTGTTCCAAAGATGCAGGGATGAATCAATAAGTATGAATAAATTAGTAAGCATAATCTACCCACATAAACAAACTGAAAGACAAAAGCAAAATCTCATTAGGATTAGTATTGTAAAAAAAAAAAAGCAATTTACAAATTTAATGCAATACCCATCAAAATTCTAAAACAATTTTCACAATTTTTTTTAAATCTTCGACTTTATATGGAAACATAAAATTCAGTGTCTTAGTCAGGGTTTTTATTGCTATGACAAAACACCATGATAAAAAAGCAAGTTGGGGAGGAAAGGACTTATTTGGCTTATACTTCCACATTGCTGATCATCATTGGAGGAAGTTAGGACAGGAACTCAAGCAGGGCAATAATCTGGAGGCAGGAGCTGAAGCAGAGGCCATGGAGGAGTGCTGCTTACTCTGGATTGCTGCCCATGGCTTGCTCAACCTGTTTTCTTACTGAACCCATGACCACCACCACAGGGATAGCACCACACACCATGGACTGGGCCCTTCCCCACTGATGAATAGTTGAGAAAATATCTTACAGGGATCTCATGAAGGCATTTTCTCAACTGAGGATCCTTCTCCTTTGATGACTCTAACTTGTGTCACGTTGACTCATAAAACCAGGCAGCACACCCAGTATACCTAAGAATAATCCTGAATAATAAAAGTGCTGGAGACACCATCATAATAGATTTTAAGTTGTATTATGGAGTTATAATGATTAAAAACAATATAATATTATCATAGAAATACATACATTGAAAAATGGAATCAAAATGAAGACTCAGACATAAGTCCACACACTTATGAGTACCTGAGTTTTGGCAAAGAAGCCAAAAACATACACTAGAGAGAAGACAACATGTTGAATATTTGGTGCTGATAAAATTGGATGGTTGTGTGTAGAGGGATGAAGATAGAGTCATGTTTATGACCATGAACAAAACTCAACTCTAAATGGATCAAAGATCTCAACATTAGGCCACATACCATGAATTTGATAGAAGGGAAGGTAGGGAATAGGCTTCAACTCATTAGCACAGGAAGTTTGTGGACAGTACACCAATAGTATAGGCACTGAAACACCAATAAGTGGGAACTCACAAAGCTGAAAAGCTCCTGTATATCAAAGAACACCATCATTCAGACAAAGCAGCAGCCTACAGAATGAGAAAAGTTCTTTATCAATTACTTATCAGATAGTGGGTTAATATCTAGATTATATAAAGACCTTTTTAAAAACTGAATATCAAGAAAACAGCTCAAATTATGGAACTAAACATGGAGTTCACAAATGATGACTCACAAATGACTGAAAAATGTTCAAATCCTTATCCAGAAGGAAAATGCAAATTAAAGCTACTTTGAGATTTCATCTTACACCAGTCAGAATGCTCAGTATCAATAAAACAAATGACAGCTCATGCAGGCAGACTGTGGGGTAATGGGGTCACTCATCCATTGCTGGTGGGAATAAAAGCTGATATAGCCACTATAGAAAGCACTGTGGTATTCCCTGGGAAGCTGCGAATGGATCTACCTCAATATCCAGCTGTATTACTCTTGAGCATATACCTAAGCACACAGACACGTGCTCATCCATGTTCATCCCTCCTCTATTTATAACAGCCAGAAATGGGAAATGGCATAGATATCTACCAACTGATGAATGGAAGGTGGAATGTGCTACATTTTCAAAATGGAATATTATGAAATTAGAAGGTAAATGGAAAAAACTAGAAAAGAAATCATCCTGGGCAAGGTAACCCAGATGTATTAGTATTGTAAAAAAAAAAAAAAAAAGAAATACTGTATTTTTTCTCTTATATGTGGTTGTTAACTTCTAAGGTTTCAAAATGTGTGCTACAGCTAGAGGAACCACAGAGATTCAGTACCTAGTAAGGACTAGAGTAGGGGAGATCTTCCAAGGAGTGTGTTAAGCTTCCGTGTGTGTGTGTGTGTATGTGTGTGTGTGTGTGTGTGTGTGTGTGTGTGTGTGTATGTTTATTGTGTGTTGTGTGTTTTATTGGTCTTTTACTTGCCTGTTTAAGCTTTCATTTTTGTGTTGGGGATTGCTTTTTGTTTTTGTTTGATTTTGATTTTGATTCTTATTTGTTTTTGAAAGAGAAAGTGTAAAGTTGGATAGGTAGAGAGATAAAGAGGGTCTTGGAGGAATTGCAGGAGGGGGGAAATGTCATCAAAATTTACTGCAAGAAAAATTTTTAACGAAAATAAGTAATAAATATTTTAAAGTCTAATGTAGAGAATCAGAAAGATCAATGAAATAACTTATCTTCAAAGAAAGTTCGATGAATCATAATAGGCCTTTTTCAGTTTTAAAGAATGACTAATTTTCTAGGAAAAGCATTATTTATTAAGGCAATCTTGATGGCCTGAAAGAATGAGAAAGTTGATTCCTGATCCATGAAGCTTGGTGGCCAGCCACCGTAGTCAAAAAGCAAGCATCAGGTTCAATGAGAACTCAAAAACTCGGGTGGAACTCTGTAGGGGAAGACACCCACTGCAAACCTCTGACCTCTCCGCATCTGCGTATGCCTGCGTGGGAAAGTATATCCACTCATGAAAACACAATAAGACAAAATTTCTGCATCAAAATACAAGACAGAGGTCCTAGAGGGTTGACTCACTGGTTAAGAACACTAGCACTGATTGCTATTACAGAGGACCTGGATTTGATTCTAAGCACCTACATCACAGCTGACAATCATCTGAAACTCTAGTTCCAGGGTACCCAACACCCTGTTCTTGCTTTCATGTGTACTGCGTTCACATAGTACCTATACATAGAAAATATTAAAATAATAATTTTTGAGTGCAAGTCACTACTCATGTTTCTAAAGTAGAATGAACACAGAGAGCATTTACTTCCATGTCAAGAGCTGACATTTTCTCTAATGAAACTGAACATATAAGAACAACCAATACTTATAGTGTATTTGCTGGTGTCCACAAGATAAGATGAGGTGGTTACTCTGGTGGTTAGACACACAGCATATGATCTGAATCCTCTAGTTCTCCATAGAGTGAATGCCGATATGTTCTACCTTGCCCTGATTATGCTTGTAGGACACCCTTGAAATTCTTATTCAAAGAACTTTAGAGAAAATATTCTACAAAACCAGAGGAAATCCATACTGGTAGAGGGCCCTGCTTTCTTAGATATGATGAAACTAGCATTGGAGACTAGAAAAATGAGGATAATAAGAAATACAGAGTATAGATCAGATAAAAATATATGACACCAAAATAAGTATCAAGGAGAAAGAGACATTTTTTTAAAAAGGTGAATTTATTGTATTCATAAAACAAAATCAGAGGGCTATGAGAGAGGATGAATAAATGCTTGAAATGGAGATGTTGGAATGCATAAATTGTTAGGGCTCAAGAATCACTGAAGAAAGACCCCAGATTCAAATAGTATCAGAGGCAAAGAACGTCTATTCTGTGGAAGTTTCGAACATGCAAGGGTCAAGTATTCAGCAAAATGGTGACCCCAGACAAAGGCATGCAAGCCCTATTTGTAGGAAACTAGGGAAATTTAGGCAAGGGTTAGATCATCTGAAACTTCATAGATAGCTTTCTAAGTGGCTGCTGTGTTAGATTCACTGTATTTAGTGAGGCCTCGAGGAATTCAAGGAACTGCTCTTAGCTTATCCTTCCTTCGTCAGAGACATCCAAGATTAGCAGTCCATTGTCATAGCTTCCTCTGAGGAGCCCAATCTGCTTCCCTGGGAAATTGATACTTCTCCATTCCCAGGTTTTTTTTTATTTCTTAGGGGACCTCTCAAGATTAAAATAAAATAATTAGAGGAAAACAAAAATAAGGAAAGAAATTTTCTAGAATAAAAACAAAGAAACAAAGAATTGAGATGTGAGTAGGAGAAAGAAAATATGCCAACACTGAGTTAATACAAGCTGCAAAACAAAATATAGAAAATGGAAAGGCAAGTTATCATAGAAACAATAGAAGAAAAATCCCCAGAAAGAAAGGCAAATGCCTTCACACAAAAGGTATGAGATGAAGTTTTTAGCATGATAACTTTTTAAAAAAATGGCAAATTAAAAATGACATGAATACTTTATTGCAAAATGTTAAAACCTTGAGCATAGTTTAAAATTCTTAAAAGTACCTCAAATCACGGGTTATTTCAAAGGATGTCCTTTCACCAGCATAATAGATGTGAGACACCAGCAAAATCCTGCTTTCAAAGTTCTAAAGAAAAATCATTTTAGCACAATTCCAAACTCAACAAAATTATCAATGAAATGTGAAAGCAAAAATATTTTAGACTCATAGGAACTCAAAGGGCTTATATCTTTTTCAGTACAATAACAAACAAAATGCCTGCTTAAATTTTTATGAGGTATTTAATAAATATATACACTATTTTATAGGAAAAGATAATTGTTCATGAATAATAGATTCAGCCTTAACAAAATAGAAAAGGTAATGCAAATTATGGGTTTTTTTTTCAGAACAAAGGAAGATTAATAGACTAACAGAAAAGGAAACATGTGAGTTTCTGTTGGTTCAGTAGAGGCATTGTGAAAACTTCCTCATTATGGAGAAGTAATTATTGATTCCCATGTAAAGATCTCAAAAGGGATATACCTCGGATGAACTAGAGATATAAAAATGAAGTTGAAATCCAGAAACTTGGATGGCGAAAATGTGAGACAATCTTCAGAGCCTGAAGACTAGACAGGAAGAACTTGGAGCTTTACTTAACCCTCTTGAAAGCAGAATATAGAATTAAATTAATTAATAACTTGATTATGTAATTCTGATTCAATCCATCACCTTTCGAAGCCACTGAAAGTAAACAGACACAGGAGGGACTGAGATGACTTGCTGTGCATCTACACCTGACCTACACACCACATAGAATATTTAAGAAAACCCTGAAAGACAAAAGATAATGATTTCATAAGGAAAATGGGCAACATTAAGAAAAGGAAATTTACAGAAGAGAAAAGCCAAAGCCAACAGATACAGGAGGGTTTTTATTTGTTTGTTGTGTTTATGTGTGTGAGTGCTTTGCCTGCATGTATGTCTGTGCACCACACGCATGCCTGGTGCCCATGGAGGCTAGCAAGGGGCATAAGGTGCTCTGTAACAGAAGGTCATGAGCCACCATGTGAGTGCTGGGAATTGAACCTGGGTCCTCTGAAAGAGTAGCCAGTACTTTCAACCACTGAGCTGTCTTCTAGTCCATGAAGTGGTGTTGGTGGTTGTTGTGGTTGTTGTTGTTGTTGTTGCTGCTGCTGCTGCTATTGTTTTAATAATTGGCACAGATATATGCTAAGTACTTATTAGACTTGAAAAAAAAAACCCATGACTTGGTGAGAGTATAGACAGATTCAGGATCTCTGGAGAACATTCTGGCAATTAAAACTATTATATAACCTACCCACAAATCCTATTCCTAAATCTACATTTCAAAGCAAATTCTACATAAGCCCTTAGAGATATATACACAAGTGTCCTTGTTACAGCTTGTTTTGTGGAAGGGAAGGAGATCTGGAGGCAGTTTGAGTGTCTGTAAGAGAGGGGTTATGTTGGACATGGCCAGGGTACACCAGAAACAACTACAACAGAGAAAAAGAATACGAGCTGGGTATGTACAGTAACCTTCTGTTGGGATTCTACTGCTGACAAACAAGAATAAAACTCTGTCTCCAGATGCTCAGCGTGGCCACAAAAGGTGTCCTGTGTGTGACCATGCACAACTGTGCCTGCAGCCCGGCTAAAGGCGTTCGAGTCTCCAAACACAGATGCTGTTGTTTCCTGCCTATGTCTGTAGAGGATTCTACCTCCACCTTGAATTGGTCCAAATCTTCCTGGCCGCCCAAGGATTCTACCTAATACATCCTCCTCTCTGCGGCCCACACATTCAAGAGATGAACAATCCTGCTATCTCTGATCCATCTGCTCAAGGACTCGCCATATGGCCTGCTATTTATTTTCAGGTCTCCTCTTTTTTTTTTTTTTTTTTTCTCAAAGCATTGAGTTTAGTCATTGTTGTACATCGAGAAACAACCATACTACCTAACACATATTAAATGTTCAATAAATTCTTACTTATTGAATACTTATAAGTAGGTGCCTAACATGTGCATGAAATTAATAAAATACTTTGGATGAATACATTCTGTGGTATTTTATATTAATTTTATAATATATAATTCTATATCTGAATGTAACCCAAATATCTCCTAGGATATGCTAATTTATTATATTTACACATATTCAGTTATAGCTTCTTGTATCAAAAGAATAATTTGAGCTACTTTAAGCTATACAATTCATACCTATTTTAATAGAAAGTTTGTAACTGAATATTTTACCTAAAGATCATGTTTATCAGTAAAATTCCTCATTTCCAAGGATTTGATTTATTTCCAAAACAAATGGAATTTTTTCTTTTAAAAGCTTGACAGATTGAGTGTCTTAGTGTGCTGGTTCTTTTGCTCAATGGCTGTGCAGGGAAAGTGACCCTCCCTTCCTGGACTCCAGTCTTCTCTCTGAGTGGCACGTCTTTTTCCCAGCACCAGGAGGCTGGAAGGGTGGCTTCAGGAGGGGGCTGGGAAACAGATGTCAGTCATTGACTCCGGGTAATGAGATTTCATATTCCGTCAAAATTCTGAATAGGACGGGAGAGGTCTCATTAGCAGCTTCACGACTGAGCAGGTGTAGAGGTCCCACGCGCACAGCGGGTAAAAAGAGACCATTTCAAACCAGGCGTGGATGTATCTGGGAAATTGGAAAGAGGGGGAAAGTGCTCTACCACAGCCACTACCAGAACACTGTGGCTTTGAGGAGCCAAAGCGATATTAATTCAGACCACTGGTACAGACCTCATCCAGGGGACAGGTAAATGGCTGAAGACATAGACAAGTGGCATGTGCCCTAATGATACTATGCCAAGGGGGTCACCTCATTTCTTTCACTCCATATGCCATGTCATAAAATTTTAGTGCTCTTTTGCTAACAACATAATGACTCTCTTAGGGCCACAAGTCCAAAATGGTACTGTGGGGCGGCATGAAATCCTAGCTCCAAAACTAATGGTAGGATCCTCTTTAGAAGATGAGCTACTTTGGAAACAAGATGTGAATAAAATGGTCTGGAGTGTAGATAAACCCAGCCAGCAATTTGGCAGCTGTCGCCTGGACGGGAGCCCTTCTCTAGAGACGGCCATCAAGAAGCCAACCATGCTGCCGGTCTGCTGTGAGAAATCCACACCAGCGCAACAGACAGGCCGCTCTGAGGTTGTGTCCCAATAGGGATTGCCACTTTGCAAGCAAGATGCTGACAAATTGTTCAACGTGTTTAAATGTGAGAATGTGCTTTCAGGGCCTTTGGTGAGTTGAAGACGCTCAAGGTCTTCATATGGATGTTCAAGATCTTCCTAAATAGCTGCCCCGTCCAGAATCACAACGACAGTGTCAATCTCACTGCTGATTCTTTAGTCTTGGATCTTTAAAACAATCTCAACTGTTTGTATGCAGCCCACCATTAGAAATGCATGTCCTTTTGTTATATTTCCTATTGATTCTAATCTTACCCTTTAACAGAGCATGGTTTTTCCAGTTTTTGTAAGTGGTCACATATGTATTATGAAACCATAAGTCAGGCACCCTCAAAGGCATCTGATGTGGATAGTCCTGTTACAAAGCAGAGTTACAAACTTCTCATGCTTGGAAAGGTAGAGTCACGCAATGGAGGTCACAGGGTAGACTGTAGCCAAGGTGCTTTGTGTGGAGTCTGCTGCCTTGGATGGTCACCAAGAGGTGGCCCAAATGGGGTTTAATAGATCCAAATATCCTCAGGCAAAGATTACGATAGGCTTGGTATAATAAATGACAGCCTACAATAATTAGCAGTACATTCTTGCCATAGACTTGGTTGATACTAATTAGATAAAGAAATACTGGGATCCTCTAGTACCTGTAAATAGATGATATATGTCTACCCATAAATGGGCTGATGCTTCTCTGTGCTATCTTTTTATTATCAAAGTGTTAAGAAATAGTATATGCAGCCCACTCTAAGATCATGTGATATCAAAGTCTGTGTGGTTGGAGTAATAACTATATTTGATTTTTTTTATTATTTGATTGGGTATTAATGTGATTAGTGTGTTATTACTACAGAAATAACTGGAGCCATTCTGCACGCATTCTGACTTCTGAACAGGATATAGGTGTCTGAGAAGCCTGTGTGAGGCCTCCTCACCATTAGCATCTCTTCATGCTTCCTTTCCTCAACTTACTGTACCGCCTGACCAGCAAGACACCTGGGTAGAAAAGCTTTCAACAAACTATAAATGTGAGTCTTTGGACTATGAAAGTCAATGAAAATATACTGTATTCTAGAAAATGTATCACTGAGAATCAGAATATGAATAGTAGCTGTGCATGTAATATGCATCATATATCACATATTAAACATCATATATTATGTATGAAGAAAATCTGTGCCGTATCTATTGTAGATGGTTTTCAAACAAAAGGCTTCTGATTCATTGTTCCTCAATGGAGTCAGACTCTCAACCCCATTAGCAGAACCAGCTATTGCATCATAATAAGATATTCATATAGGAAGTAGACATAAGAAAGAACAGCTATGTTTGAGGGGCTACTATAAACACTGCCCAGTGAGCTTTCCATTTTATACTGTGGCTAACCCATCTAATCAGAGTGAGTACTCAGTGCAAACAGGGATATAAACAGGTTGTTCTGTTCCATGACCTTCATGAGGCACGGAATTAGTGAGGCAGAGGCTCCAGGCTCCAGAAGCAAAGAAGCAAGCAGTCTAGTGTGTTTAAAGGCTGCAACTGATATCTTAGCAGAAAAGAGGGAACATGTGTTCATGTCTACTCTAATGTGCACTAAAGAAATGAAATCCAGAAAGTTATAAAGCACCTGATAACAGAATTTAACCAATTGTAAGGGGTAAAAAGGTAATAAAGTAAAGTGCATTGTTTTTTTTGAAAAATTTGGAGAGAACTTGATAAATATATTTGCCAAGAGACATTGTTGAAGCCATAGAAAATATCCTCTGGATTGGCTCAGTTAGTAGGGCTTTTATCAGAGGTCAAAGCTTTGCTAGTGAACCATCAACCAAGGAAACAAACAAAGACTATGTGATAAATAATAAGCCAAACAAGAAAGTCTGAAATCCCATAAGGAATATTGAACAAAACATATAGGGATGAAGTGTTCAAATATATTATTCAGTAGTTCAAGGTTTTCGCATCACTTTGGTAAAGCTCCATATGGCCCATTTACTTAACAACATAGGTTTTGGATTTCAACTTCCCCAATCTAGCAGCGTCCTGTGAAAACAGAAGGTAGATTCGTGATGATGTCATCCCAGCATGGAGTTGCCCAGTTACAAGAGGCCAAGCTGTTCCTGTATCTCAGCCAGCCAAGCCAGACTGAGGTAAAGCAGATTCCTGCAGAAATGATTTTCAAGGCTCACATTTTCTCCCAGTGCACTGAGTGGCATCAGGTCTAGCCTATAATCTGGAATACTGTAGTAATAACATGAAATAAGATGAAATGAGGGATCTAGATGGCCAAGTACTAGCCGAGGACATATTTAATTTCGCACAATGAACCATCATTTGGAAACCTTTCAGGAATCACCCATATCTATCCTTCTTGACACAGAAAATAAAAGCATGCCTCCATGAGTAAGTGGTCGAATGTTATTACAGAAATTAACCAAACCAATGGTGATCATGCCAAGGTTTTATTTGACTAAAGACCACAAAAGACAGGCCAACAAGGCCTAAGATGTGCATGACTACAAGCGGTTGAGCTACAAAAGGTGAGCCCAAGCAACCACTGAGGCCTCTCCCGGTTTTTAGACTCCTAGAGACACATTTTGAGAATAATACTAGATTCACATGCTTTTTCTGGTTGTTTTCCAATTAGTTTACAAGATTAGTTTTACTGTTTAATGAGAAAAAAAATTTTTCTAACATCCTGATTGGCACTCTAATAATCTTTTCTTGAGACAATCAGATTTTATAATTTTTAATATAAAAGATTTAATTCCAGAGGTTATAATCAAATCATATAGGATCTTAATTGACTGTAATCAAATTGTACAGCAAGCAATGTTTAAGGTACACTATGGAATATTAGTCATCCTTTGAAGAAATAGCTCTTCAGGGACTTTGCAAACCTCACTGCAGTTATTTAAAATTCCCAGGATACAATCAAGAGTTGCTGAAAAGAGGCTAACTTTGGTTGGTTAGAAATCTCGGTGGTTAGGGTCTCTTACATGCGAGACTGACTACCAATTTAATTTCCAGAACTCACAATGAAATAACAGAAACCATGCCCAAAAGTTGTCCTCTGCCCTCTGCACCTGGTGGGACTCACACACGCCTCCTTACACAGGCACACCCTATATAAACATGCAAAATAGTATGAAGAAATACAACAAAAAGGAAACTGAAACACTGACACCAATCTGCAGGATTTGAAAAACGAGGTCAAAGACATGGACAAAGGTAAGGTGGAAATACCATACATATGTGTGTGTGTGTGTGTGTGTGTGTGTGTGTGTGTACATATATATCCATGTTCATATGTGTGTATGCATTTCACATATATGTATATGAAAAAGCTAAGAAATAGAACAATTAACTATCCCTGTTCTTATCTAGGTTTCCCTTCCTTGTATTGAAAAAGAGAATGAAATATAAAATACTTTGTTATTAACCAAAAATAGAACTTATTTAGGGTCAAACCTCAGTCTTTCTGTAAATCTAATCCACTTCAACTAACTACATTAACTGTCACATGGTTATAATCTCCATGCAAACAATAATTAATAAATAAATGATCTATAGGCACTGATTCATTTAAAAATTATCTGATGACACACTCTTCAAATCCTTGCTGTCCTGTGGTCCCCTCCTTGATTCTATTTCATGAAGACCTTGCTGTGACATGGTCACATGCCTCAGCTTCAGATTTATGCTATCTCTGGGCCCAAAATGAAGGCTAAACTTTAAAAAAAGAAAATTGATAGGAATTTATAAGAAAACATCTAGTTTCTCAGTCCAGGGGGAAAAAATTGTTACTCATCTACACAAATCAAATGAAGTAATTACACGTGACTTTGCTCTTCCTCAGATGAGGACACACGTTAACAGGGACTTTCACATAAATTTTTAACAAATCCAATCTCACAGTTTATCTTCCACCAAAACTGTGACCAATTAAAAACTTGTCTGTGTTCTGATAATAATAGTCAGAACTAGACTTCACTAAGAACCTTTGGCACTTTCCATATGGCACAAAATATCTGCTCTCTCTTTCTCTTTCTCTCTCTCACGCCCACAGAATTCAGCCTCTTCTGTGTTTGGACTAAGAAGAACTTATACAGCTTTCTGAGGAAACTTTGAAGAACTCTCAAATACACAAGGAGCCTGCTCAAATTGACCTCACTTATGAGCCTGCATCGTGGGTGACAGATGCTCTCCTCGGTGACAGTTCAGCTCTTGCCATGAAAAAGAAACGGGGCACACATCTCTTCTTGCAAAGAGTAAACAAAATAAAAATGCCAAATGATCCTTTAACCCGAAGCTCCTGGTGGAAAACGGGAAAGGAAATCAAACTTCAAATTCAAAGACCCGCAGCTATAAGCCCTTCTTACAACTCTCATCCGTGGAAAGAAAAAAAAAGACAGAATGCAAGGGACTCTGAAATGAACAGCACTTCACAAGAGCATATTGATTTTCAATAAAGCCATTTCCACATTTTTGCTTGGGCTACACGTGGCTTGCTGCCTTCCCAGAGCCTTGCCACTGGATTAACAACTGTGGACAATGTGCTCACTCCCTACATAAAGTCATCTCTGGAAAGACTCCTTGTTAGAAGAATGGGCTTCCAACAAGGATCAGACAGAGAGCAGGACAGAAAGCTGGACAAAATGGTATTTTGTTGTTTTCTCTTTCCTGACCTGATTACTTGGCCAAAAGGGAAGAATACACACTTCTCCGGAAGAAAAACACGTTTGTCTGAAATATAGCATAGCTTATATGGGCTGTGGACCAGTGAGCCTTCCTTCAGAAACAGCACAGGAAATTGGACAGAGACTGCCTTGGGAACGTATTTAACAGCCTAGGTGAATGGTGGTTTTACTTTGTATTGCAGTTCTCCAGGGTAACACCTCAGTATCCATTTGAAAGCAAGATTTTGTTTTAATGAAGAAATTAAACTGAAAAAAAATATTTAAGAAAGCCAATACGGGCCACTTTGCTCTGGCCTACTTTCTATCATTGTACCCCAGCTTTAATGCCAAAAATAATCATTGACTCTTGAATGCAAAAAAAATGATCATGGTGATGATCAAGTGGGGAATAGATAGGACCATAAGATTATAGAAGAGGGGAAGGGAGTTTTGACGACACAATCTGCTGATTTCCGGATGCTGTGGTGCTGCTTTGTGTGAGGAGCCATGGCAGTGGGAGGACCAAAGACGAAGGCAGCAGTAAGAGTAAAAGGGTTGATTATACATCAACCACATTGTAAGTAAACATCATGAGAAACAGAGAGAAGCAACACGGATGACTCGTGAAAACAAGAAAGAAGTAAGTCACTAGGGACCGTATACTCCATGAATTCATTTACATGAAGAGTGCAGAGCAAACATTTAAAGAGATAGAATGACCTTGGGGGGAGTTGTCTGCTCAGGGATGGCTGATGGGGCCGTTGGAGGTGGTGACTGAAGGGTAGGGAGTGTCTTTGGGTGTCAAAGGAAGTATTTCCAAGGTGAGTATGGTAATGGGTGTGCATTTTGTGAAGATCCAAATAAAACTACAAATTGCATACTTCAACTGGCTGGAGAAGATGGCATGGATATTACATTTCAATAAAGTTGTTCAAAACCAAAAAGATCCTAAGCCCACACTTCTATGCAATCCCCTGTCTGGGCCCCAGGCCTCCATGTGCTTCTTTGCCTTCATTAGGTGATTTCTAAGGAAACAGCCTGTTCCTCTGAGTCACGCGTCCTTGGAGATCCAGCAGGAAAGCAAACAGTAAAATCTCCACACTAGCAATTATGGAAGATAAAGCAAAAAAAGAAGAAGAAGAGGAAGAAGGAGGAGGAGGAGGAGGAGGAGGAGGAGGAGGAGGAGGAGGAGGAGGAGGAGAAGAAGAAGAAGAAGAAGAAGAAGAAGAAGAAGAAGAAGAAGAAGAAGAAGAAGAAGAAGAAGAAGAAAGAAGAAACACTCGTAGCCACTGAGGTGACTATCCCTGAGCTTGAGACAAATTGAAACTGGGAAGCTGTAACTTTAGACAGGGCTGTCAGGGAAAGACTCCCTTCATGAGAGAAGCCCTGGGATTCAAAGAAAAATGTGATTTTTGTTGTTTGCTTGGAAAAAGGTCTCTTTCTCCTTTAAATATATATACATATATATGTATGTATATATATATATATACATATATATGTGTGTGTGTATATATATACATATATATGTATGTATATATATATACATAGAGAGAAAGAGAGAGATTCATATATATCTCTCCCTTCTCTTCCTCTCCTTTTCTGCCTCTTTCCCTCTCTCTCTACTAAATGAGAAAGATGAAAAGATAATACATTTAGTCCTTCAAACTATAACCTATTATGACTACAAAAAGAATGTCTTTCCATGAGGCAAAGCCAGCAGAGAACATCAATAGAGAGAGACACAGAAGACTTGTGGACTTTTAGCACCTTACTGATGGATGACAAGTCCACATCCATTTCCCCTCTACTTCCATGCACATATCCCACAAACTATGGCATGCAGATCATGTTAAATGTGCTTACAAATCCTCTAACACATCAACATTCCCTTTCAGATGTTCCTCATGCCTTCTTCTCCTGCTGTGGAGGATGTAAGACAACCTCAGGCAGGAACAGCATGCGACCTTATAGCACTCACTAGACACAGTGGTTAAAGGAAAGAGTGAGTGGCCAAGGGAAGAGAGTTTCTGAATTTCCACAATCTCTTTCCTCCCTTGCCAGTAAAGTGGGCCAAAGCCTGCTCAATGTGTCCCTTCTCAGAGCGGTGTGGCCATGCGGCAAGAACACAGCAGGTTACACCTTCTTGGCATTTAGAATTAAAAGAATGATAAACCAGTGACTGGCTGAATGGACAAGCTCCTAACTGGTTTGGTTAAGGAAAGAAACTTGGAGCTGGGAGGCTTGAAGG
Source organism: Apodemus agrarius (assembly GCA_964023405.1). Lineage (NCBI taxonomy): Eukaryota > Metazoa > Chordata > Mammalia > Rodentia > Muridae > Apodemus > Apodemus agrarius. Next base: position 40,742,554 of record OZ030007.1, on the reverse strand, counting down.
GTAAGGCAAGGCTGGCTGAAGAGGACTAGGGAAGGCCCCTCCGAGGGGGTCATATCTACAGCTCGATTGGTGCCTCTGATCCCAGAGGACTCCAACATGGATATGAGCAACTAAGACGGACCCACCGACCACCAGAGTGAGCAAGCTGCAAGTGCTGCTGCTGCAGTCCCCTCCAGGCTCCTCCAGAAAACATCACAGCATCGAGCTCTCTCTTTGTGTTTCTCTTTAACTTAGCTCCAGTTCTGCCAAAGAGACAGAGTTCTTATTAAAAAAACAAGGCTAATTTCTTCTAAGATACCTTGCCAAATGCCGGGGCAACAGAGTTAACTCGGAGAGGCTCGTGGACACAGGGAAAGGGGATTCTTGGCTGTCCCTGAAAAGACATAAAATTCAGATAATGTTGACAAATACTCTGTGGTCCAATAAAATATTATCTGCAGCTGACCTGGTGTAAGGAGACAGCAGGAGACTTGGTCTTCTAAGAATTGCCTGCAAAAATATGGGCATGGTATTTCTTTGGGAAACAACTAAAACAATAAAAACTGACATTTTTAGGATTGAAAGGCAAAGACATGGAGCTACAGTGTGGGATATTGTGCAGGAAAACAAAAATGAGAAGAATGAAATCTATGCCTGAAGTTGAGAAAAACACTAATGGTTCAGCATGAATTGTATTGGAAACATTGCCTCAGCAGAGAAGAGGCACAAAGAGGACCAGCCATGATGACTGGAGCCGGTATGATGCTTTGCTTGTTCTGGGGAATGGAAGGGTATGGGAGGTGGTGATGGACAGCTCCTCCACCTCATCCTGTGTCCTGTGGAGTGCACTGGCCTCAACAGCATCTCCCCTGTTGTCGAGCATCTAGGAATCAAGCTGTGAACACTGTAGCATGCACAAAGAAAGCAGAAATACAGTTCAGCAATTATCCACCCAGTTTTGTCTTTTTTCTCTTACTACTCTGCTGTCAATGTCATCACGCCTTTATTCCATCTCTGCAACAAAATGAAGGGTTTTAAGTGCTAGGGAAGAATGGAACAGGAATTAGGTTTCCAGACAGGAAATGTCTCCAGGGAGATACAATTTATACACCGCAGCCCTAGTCTGTATACCATGATGAGCCCTGAACCAATGGCAGAACACTCAAGGGTTTATGAAGGCTACGAGTGACTTGGTGCAGTGAGCCCTTTGGGGGATCATTCTGAGCTCACATTCTATGGAAGTCAGCATCAGTATCAGTAAAAGTCCAGAGACCCTAGGACTAGGGAATAGGCTCCTAACCAAAGCTACCATTTTATATCACATACCAATAACTAGGTATTTTTGGATTCTGATATATTGAGACAGAGGAATAGGAATAGAACAAGATAGAAATATGAGGTGGGATTAAAGCAAATAGTGTGTGGGCCATGCCTTACTTAGTTCAGGCAACAGTGACTGGGTGGCTTAGGAACAGCAGATATGTATTTGTTTTTCACAGTGCTAGAAGCGAGAATCAGAGATCACAGTGTCAGTAGAGTCATGTTTTGGTGAGGGATCGCTTCTCATTGATTTTCAATATATTCTCTCAAATAGTACTGAGAACCAGCTTACTCTATTGTCTTCTTTATAAGGTCTTCTGTTGGATGGTTCTACCTTCATGAGCCAATCATTGGCCAAAAGCTCATTGTTGATCTAAATCACACTGGGACTAAAGTTTCAAGAAATGATAAGGGGACAGAAACATTTAGTCTGCTGCAAGAACCAAAAATCCACTAAGGTATGATATGTGCCCACAACCTTTACTAACCATATGCAGATAAAATCAACTGGTGGGTTAAGAGGTTTTATAATTTTTGAGAGACAGTCAGCAGCACTCAGTCAAAAACATAGGGGGATATGAGGAAACTAGACATGCCAGACAAAACTCACAAATAAGATTGGTGGTAGTTAATCTCAACTGTCAATGTATTGAGATCTAGAATCACTCAAGAGAAGAGCCTCTAGGCATGACTTTAGGACATTATCTTGAGATGGAAATATCCATCCACTGTGGGCGGCACCATTCCCTGGCAGGGACTATGAGCTGTGTAAATGGAGAAAGTGGCCTGGACATTCATTCATTGCTCTCTTCTTCCTGATTGTCTGTGAGATGTGACCACTAATTACATTGACTTCAAATCCTTCCACCTTGACTTCTCATCATGATAAAATAGTGCATGGCATTATGAATCACAATAGGTCCTTAACTCCCTTACGTTGCTTTCATAAGAGCGTTATATTATGGCAACAGGAAAAGAAAGATTGGGGTCTAGAAAATGAGATGTGTGAGGTTCCAGATCATGGAATAAACAGACTTCAATTCTGCTTGTCACATTCCAGGGACAAGCTAGATGTCCAGTAGAGAACTGGGACCCACATGAATAGAACGAAACTGAAATTTTATGGTTAAAAAAAATTCGATGACCAAAAGCAAGACACGTACAAACAAGTCAGCTGCCGCTGAAAGGGTAAAGACGGTTTGGGGGGAAGCATGCAGACTCAAGCATAGGGAGAAGAATAGGAGAGCAAAGTCAGGAGAAGAAATGAGTCGCTAACTCCAAAGTGCAGACTTACATTGTTGAAGATATTGCAGAAGAATTAAAAAGAAGAGACTGCCCTCAGCAAGCCACACCTGAGAAACCACCAAAGGCATTCTCTGTGCAGAAGATGATCCCAGAGAGAAAGGGTGAGATGCAGGAAACAATGTACCTGTTAACTCTAAATGAATATGTAGATAGAATAGTGTTAATAGAGTTTAAGATCTGTAAGATATACGATGCCCTCTTCTGGCCTCTGTAAGCAGCAAACAAACACATGGTGCATGTACCTACATGCAGGCAAAAACACTCATGTACATGAAATAAAAATTAAAAAACAAACTAAAGCGGCCTATGAAACTTGTGATGTTTATGGAACTAGAGTGCTCAACAGCTGAATCTTTCAAATCTTAATGTGTCTATAAATCATCTGAAGGTCTTGCTTAAATGTAGATTGTGAACTTACAGATGGGCTAACATGAAATTCTGCATTTCTAAAGTGTTTCTAGGTGATGCTGAAGGAGCTTGTGGTCGAGCTACACTTCACTAACAAAATTCTAAGTACCCTTTATTGATAGATAAAGAGCAAAAGTAAGGTCATGGTGAGTTAGAATGTATGCTGCCATCCCTAAGGCAGCCAAGATTGAGGAAATGTATCGCATTAATGGGAAGGGGATTAGAATAACAAAAATACAAGAAAGGTGTGTTTATGAAATTCAAGATCTATTCACTGTTTTGTTTAAAGAGTTCTCAGACAAAAGTAAAAATAGAAGGAAACGTTCTCTCTATAGTGAACATATAACTAACATGATGCTGAAATGCTGAGTTTGAAATATCTCCTGATAGTTAGAATAAAACCCGATGGACTGGTGAGATAGTTAAGAGTACTTAGTGCTTTTACAGAAGATTCAAGTTTAGTTCCCAGTACCCACATGGTGGTTCAAAGATGCCAGTAAAACCAGTACCCTGAGATCTGATGCTGTTTTTCTAGACTCTGAGGGCACTGTACACACTTGGCACAGGTAAAACACTCACATATAAAATAAAAATATATCTTCCAAGCCTTTTCCACCACTTCTTGATATTGTTTTGGATGCCATAGTCATTCTATCAAGGCAAGAAGATGCTTTATGAATCATACAATCCTATGTTGAAAAGAGGGTCCCCAAGGAAACAAAACCAGAGCCAACGTCGTGACTCTTGCCTACAGTAAGGACTCTTAGGAACTGGTGATTGGAAGATCATGAGTTCAAGGCCAGCATCAACTACATAGTGAGTCTGAGGTCAGCCTGGGATATATGAGACTGTGTTAAAACAAAACAAAATGAAAGAATAATGATATTAACCAGACAAAGATAAAAAAATTAATAATGTAATAAAAATATACCATATTGAAGTCTATGAACTGAATCCTACCCAAAGATATTCTTCACTGGGCCTATTTATAAACAGTTAAAAAGAAAAATAATCAATGGAACTTCTAATGTACAGAGAATTCCTTCTTTCCTCGGGAACAAGAAGGATTCTCACAAGTCAGGACTCTTCCTCTAACTTGTATTACTGGCTGAATCTGCTTTGCTCCAGTGTCAATGGAGACAACTCAGATGTCTCTAGATTTTAGCTGCTTTCCCCTTCAGACACTACTCCCACTCCAGAATCCCTGTGTTGAGCTGAGAATAATGAAATTAATAATGAACTATTCATTGTTAAAGCTTGCCATCTCTTTTCTGTCCTCCAAACTGAAAGACTACTTCCTCAGTTATTAGGAAGACAGCTGTTTTATTGATGTTCTTCCCCATCCATTCTTTCTAGAAGCTTCTATTTATCTTATTTAACATAACTACCCTAACAGGAAGGAACCACTGGAGCCTTAGGAGATTCATTCAGGAACAAAAACCAGTCCCTGGGTGCTTTCATGTCCAAGTCTCTAAAGAAGAGATTTGGGCTCATTTTCACAGTGAAGCAAGAATTTTCCAGTATATGTTAATGCCCAGCTACATAGAGAAGGTACGTAGAATTTAGAGAAGCAATATATGCAAATAGACTTTGAATTAAATGTGAGAATGTGTTAATTTAAGTTACCTAGTAATTTACTGATAGAAATCGAAGAGACTGGACAGTTTCTGAAGCAGCATTCAGCTTATGGTCAGCAAATCAATACACTATAGCACTGTGTGACTTAGAAACGATTGAATTTACTCTGCTTAATGCAAGGGAAAGGCTCATAGTCCTCATCCCAGTTTGCCCAGGGCCCCAGGACAAACATCCCCCTGCTAATGGCTAGGCAGTGATTCAGAAAAGAGAAAGGAAATAGGAACCTTTAGGCTGTACTAAAACACAACACAATTTCAGAAACAGGCAATCAAGGCCTAAGTCCAAGAAAAACTTAAGGAGCCAGCTGGTTCCCTTGGCTTGCTCTTTTGTACCCCTCCCCACCGAAATCCCCAGATCAATCCTTGAGAAACTTGATGCTTTCTTTGACCTAAAGAATGTTCCAAAGTATCTTTGATATCTCAACATTTTGGAAACAAACAAACAAACAAACAAAAGAGTGCATAAACATGTTAAGTGAAGAATCAAATATTTGTCATTGCAACTAATGCATTTTAAATGGTACTGTCTTAGGGCTTCTATTGCTACAGAAAGACATCACGATCAAAAGCCATGGAGGGATACTATTTACTGGCTTGCTTCCCATGTCTTGCTCAGTCTGCAGAACCTAGGATTACAAGCCTAAGATGGCACCACCTACAATGGGCTGCACCCATCCCCACTGATCACTAATTGAGAAAATGCCTTACTGATGGATCTCACAGAGGCATTTCCTCTACTGAAGCTAGTTCTTCTCTGATGACTCTAGCTTGTGTCAAGTTGACACACAAAAGCAGCCAGTACAGGTACCTTTATAAGAACTAAATAAATAAATCTACCACCTCCACAGGTCTCTGACATTTCTCTTGTGCTTATTGGGTTGATTTTTTAAAATAATACCTCTGATAACAGTGAAACATCTGAAATATGCAGATTTGTGTGGAAGTTAAGTATCTGGCCTTTACTTTTGATTCCCCCTGAGAAAAATAACATAATTGTTCAGTGTTGCAGTTCAACTCAGTATGAATAAATTAAGTGTTTATTCTCTATATCCTTTGCAGAAATATTACTGTTGACCAAAGCTATTAGTATGAAAGGAAATAATCAAAAGGGATTGATATTCACGGTAGCACCCACAACTGTGAATGCTCAAAGGATCTGGTATATGGGAACAATCTGCCGTCCACAAAAGATGTCTTCCCCCTCTGCTGGCCCATGGTCAACTCTCTATGCTACCCAACTAAGCAGATATGCTGTTCCTTCCTTGCTATTCCTGGGGCTATAAGGTATAGCCAAAAAAGAAAAAAGAAAAAAAAAGAAAAGAAAAGGCTTTCCAAGTAGAGCAAAACTGACTCTCCAAAAAGTATTTTAAAATAACTTTTCATTTTCCTTCTACATTATAAAATAATCACCATTGCATTGTCACTGTGTATATATACTGATAGCCCACACTAACATAAGTTACAATAAAACAGACATGATTAGGGTATGTAGTTCTGTTAGTGGATTGCTTGCCTAAGCATGCAGAAAGCCCTAAGTTTCATCCCAGGATCCCATAAACTGGGAGGTTTGGTCTCATAACCAAACTTGGAAAGGACGTGCCATCCTTTCCACCACCACTTAGCATTTTCTGTATCACCATAGGTCACTGATCACACAAAGCAACTGATGGATATGGGAGGTTACATGGGTATCCACATTAGACAGAAGACAGAGAACACTGGGCCTTTTCAGGAAACTGGCCACCCCAAAAACTGATGCACAGAGCTATGCTAACTTGACAAATAGATTTTGTCATGGAGAAATCAAGATTCAAGTCCAAGAGTTAGGATTTACCCCAAAGCTCTCATCCTTCAGAAGTACCCATCTATCAGAGCCTGAACCAGGGAAGAAGTTAGGCATGGAGATCTAGCATCCTTCCAACACACAACCACCCAAATAAAGACCCGTCCTTCCATGGCTCTCACCTGAGAACTCTCAGTCTACCTGACTCCAATAGGACGTGAAATCACATCGGGACCGCGGTACCCTAGTACAAATCCCTTCCCCTGTTTGCTTATTCTTCGTCCTTCCCTTACTATCAAGATTCTAAGAGGTTGAGCCACATACAAGTTTTTCTCTAAGAACAAAAGCTTGGCCAAGAGCATAGAACACAGCTCACACTTTTTATTAACTTGGTAGATTTAAATAGCGAAGAAGAATATTGTTTTCTTCCTTTCCCCCTGTAATTACCCTTCCAGGAGAATAAATGCCCATGCTTTCTTCAGCTAAGCACTGGAAAGATGTCAGTTGAGCTAAACAAAGGGAAGGAGTGTGTTTCTGTAGCTTTTGCTAAGAAGAAATTTTAGTGGGCATATTTCTTTAAAGGCTCTCATTTCCTGGATTGGCCACTGAGGGAGACAGGCAGCTATTCTATTTTATTTATCCTAGGCATCTTGGACTGTAGAGCAGATCATGTTCTGTATAAAGCTTGGGAAGGACCCTTCAGAGAAAGAACAAGATGAATTTTCCTCTCTAGTCTTAATATCCCCCCTCCTGAATGCAGACAGCAAGAGGGAAACTCAAAGCTATTATTTTTAATGTCAAATGCCTTACCAGTCCAATAAAGAGGGGAAAGATATTAAACTTTTCATACAACAAGGACCAGATAGCACCTATCTTCAAGAAACACATCTTAATCAAATTGAACGTAGGAAATTAAAAAAGAAGATGGATGAGTGAAGGTATCCATCCTCACTTAATTAAAAATGAAAAAAAAAAGATGCCCTGGCAATTTTTATCAATCTGATGAACAAGAGAACGTGTCCTTTTTGGCTCCCTTTGTTCTGTCTGGAGGAACGGTTTGGATTACTTCTGGTTCGGAAGGTTCTGGGAGGAACACCGGAGAGACTGTTGAGCTCATTGTCGTCTGCTGGAAAGGAAGCAAGCCCTCTTTACCAAACCCCTTGGACTCTGGGAGGCAATTATCCGGGAGGGCGAGCTGTGCATTTCAAACCAGCATCCACTCTTGACCAGACTTTATGTTCCTCCCCAACGAACGCCTACCTAGAGTGTTGATTTTTAAATACTGTGAGGAGTAGGCAGACAGGCAGAAAGACAGAAAGACAAGAACAGAGAGACTCTGGCCAGGGGAGGGGGTGCAGGCGAGTGCAGGTGTACCTGAGGAGGCCAGAGAGGTATTGGCTCCCCTGGAGTCACAGGCAGTTGTGAGCAGCCCAACTAGGCACAAAAGTGGGGTCCTCTGAAAGAACACTCAGCGCATGCTCCTCACCTCTGGGCCATTTCTCTAACTTCTTTCAATGGTTTCTTAAGAACAAGACAGCTGGGGATGCTTTCTTTGGTCTTGTTTGGAGGTTGAAAGCCTATTTCAGGGCTTTTTAACTGCTTCCTACTTACTATGCCTTTTGCACGACCCAGGTGGGACGCTGTATAAAATCGGTATGCAAGCGAAGGGATTACTGATAGCAAATCGTCTTAAGAACAATTCTTTACAACATTTTTCAAAAAAACAAGCATAGCATTTCAACCCTTTGTTTTTAAAAGGAAGCAAAATGGTACAGTGAGGAGATGGATGCCCCTGTTCATTTTCGCCTAAAGAATTAAATCTTGGCCGCGGAATGTAGAACATCTTCACTGTTTACATTTATAACAGAGTAGTTGCGTCTTTCTGACTGGACCCTGTTTGGGTCTTGGCAGCAAAACCTGAAGTCAGCCAGTGAAAGAGATTTGTGTGTATGTGTGTATGAGAGAGAGAGAGAGAGAGAGAGAGAGAGAGAGAGAGAGAGAGAGAGAGAGAGAGATCAGCCAAAAGCCATACCACCCCCAAGCAGGGTTAGATCCGGAGCCTACGGATAGCAGAGTGGGAGTGGTCTCAGCGTCCTGCCATACCACTCTGAGTACTGAGCAGGTTCCTAGAAGCTGAACAGGTTCGCACCTGGATAGTACTTAGATAGCAGAGTGGCCTTGGGAGAAAGAAAAGAGGGAGGAAGAGGTTGTGAGCCTGGGCACATGCGTTTTGCTTGGACACCAGCTTTACCTTGGCCACATTATTATAAGCTCCAGCCTATTCAGGTGCCTTTAGGATTATTAGAAGGTAACAAACCATACTGAGGCCTGCGGGATTTCCTTCAAGGAACAACTATCACTAAACTAACACAGTCCTAGGCAAACTAGTATGTCTGGTCACTTGATACTACCATTAGGCCCAGCCTAAAGGTGATACGCACCATACTTGAAAGGTATGTGGCTATTTCTGTTCACCCCAGATAGACAGAGCAACAATACACCAAAGAAACGTGAGTGCCCAGCCTGGTGTGGTGAGCCTTTGAGTTTAACCAGGGTTACTTACAGGAGTGTGGGCATCACAACACCAGCTCTGCTGTAGCAGATGGGCCCCCTCCCAGCTCCTTTAGGGAATCTGAGCAGGCTCAATTGTGAGAGTCTCGTGTGCATAGTCAGAACTCCTCTGGTTACAGGGTGGACATGTTATTCCTGGGAGGACAGTGTTCCATGGTAGATGTCGCAGTCTGGATCAGAAACATTCTCTTAAAGGGCTCATGGGCTGGAATCTTGGTTCCGTAGTGATAGATTCAATCATTGAAAAAATGACTGGGCTATTGTTTTAGGGCTCTGAGCCAATGGGTAGATTCATCCACTCGTGGAATTATAAACTGGTAGCATGACTGGAAACTTTCAGGGGTTGAGACTGGTTAGAAGAAGGAGATCACTGAGGTAGTCCTTGGGGGCAGTCCCCATCTGTTTTTCCCTGTCTCTCTCTCTCTCTGTCTCTGTCTGCCTCTCTCTGTCTCTGTCTCTCTGTCTCTGTCTCTGTCTCTGTCTCTCTCTCTCTTTCTCCATCCCCCCTCCCTCCTTGCCATTCTCAAGTCACCATGAAAGAAACAGCCCCTTTGCTCTGCCACGCCCTTCCACCTCGGTGCTGCCTGATCATGGCCCACAAATGAAGAAGACGAGCAACTATGGAGTGAAGAGCCTGCCACACTGGGCCAGCACAGAGCTCTCCTCCCTGAGGTTGTTCAGCTGTTTGTCACGGAAAAATAAAAAATGGAAGGGATCTAACGCAAGGAAGAAGCATCAGGTAAGTCCGTAGATGTGCTTGCTTGTTTGTTTTGTTTTGTTTTGTTTTGTTTTGTTTTGTTTTGTTTTGTTTTGTTTTGTTTTCCCCCAGGGAATGAAAGCCTAACCAACAGAAGCCCACACTTCCAGAAGCAAGGGCAGGGTCATAGCACGTGCCCAAGCGTCTGGACAGCACACCACAGTATCTGTTACAGATCCTGCTGACACCATTTCCTTCCGTCCCACACAGAGCTGTTTTATCTGAACACTCATTCAGTGTGTTTACAGAAAAGAAAAAAGAAAAAAACGGAGCTAGGTGGATTTCTTCATTCAAATTAAAAGACTAAATTATCATCAATCATTCATCACTTGGTTCCTTGCTCATGACCTAGTTTTGTTTTTGTTTTGTTTTGTTTTGTTTCTTCTCATATTGTAAGACAGCCAGAAGAGACTTTAAAGAATGAAATGAAATCTGGTGGTTTGCAATATTTCTGAGCCTCTAGGTAGCATAAACTAGCCAAATGAAAATCTCAGTCAACATCATCAGACCCAGAAGCAATGCCTTTTAATGATTAAAGATGCAGGCTCTGGGACTGAAGGGTCTAGACTGGTACTCTGTTTACCACCGAGTTGTTCTGAGCAATGCTGTTCTCTTATGGAAAGACAGTCTGGGCTCTAGCCTCACAAGATAGTGCAGAGAGCTAAGTATATTGATACAAAGTAGCATCCACAAAATGAAGGATCTGTGAGTGGAGCTTTCACATAGCTGTTGAACACAAGTTAAGAGCTTGATTTCCAAACAAATCAGCATTGTGAAGTCACACGGGCAGCCTCTCACTGATGAACAATCTAGAGCTTACAGAAACAAGCTTCCCACCAACAGAAACCGCTGGGATTCACAGCCATCCTAGAATGCATCTGAACTGCCACTTAGAAAGATTTGTATCTTGGATTTTTATCGAAGTATTCTAAGATATTAGCTAGAGAAGTTACTTTAGAAAAAGTCAAAGAAATATTAAGGCAAAAGTTGAGTCATGTGTCTTTATTGTTAATGTAGGGGAGAGGGTGTTTTTGCTGGCTATTTTTATGTCAACTTGACCCTAAGCTACTTATCTGATATGGGAGACCACAATTGAGAAAATGCCTCCTTAAGACTGGCCTATAGGCAAGTGTGTAGGCTATTGAGTTGATGGATGTGGAAGGGCCCGCCCCACATTGGGTGGGGCTACCTCTGGGCTGGTGGACTTGGGTGCTCTAAGAAAGCAGGCTTGAGTGAACTATGGGGAGCAAGCCAGTAAGCAGCACTCTTCCATGGCCTCTGCATCAACCCCTGTTTGAGTTCCTGTATCACATTTTCCTAGCAATGGAGTTTGACCTGAGAGGTGTAGCCCGAAATTAACTCTTTCCTCCGCACGTGGTCATGGTATTTCATCACAATAATAGAAAACGTAACTAAGATAGTATTTAGCTAAGGTTAATATTGTTCAGTTTGGAAGCAGTAACAATGTAGCTAAACCTATCCCAGCTGAATAACAGCCAAGCTCTTTATGTGGTAAGCACGACTCAGTAACTTTCCTTACACCTATTTGAGTTAATTCCTGCAACTCAAATAATTGCTTTAATATTTTCAGCATCGGGCTTACAGCTTGTATAGAAGCTATAGAAATTCCTCCCACGGATTACCTTTAAACCTCTAACCCACCCCACCTTATTTATTGCATATAAGGACAAAAACAAAAAAACAGTGTGCTAAACAATACCCATTATAAAGTCTTTGACAAGGTGTGTAGGCTATTTTAAATATAAGATTTACCATCACAGATTCTGAAATTTGAACTGCATTATGTATACACTCAGAGACATACAAGTGCCGAGGCCAAATGCACACCCTCCGGGAGTTGGGGGTGGGGCTGGGGAAGAGGGTGGGGAGGAGCAGGGGGAGGTTGGCTCATCTCAATTTTTCTTTTCTAAGGAGGCAAATTTTCTTTCCTGTAATAAACTCAGCCTGTGATAGAATAGAAAAATATTTGGCAAATGCAAATAACCACTTCTAACTAGGAGTGAGTTATAGACAATGCATACTCGGGGCCGTGAGCATTAATGGGGTTAAGTGGAATTTCACACTTGAGAAATTTCATATGCTCAGTCTTGACCCAACTTCAGAAAATATGTGGCTTTACTGTAAAATGCCCTAGAGACACAAGAGGCGTGCTGTTAGTTTGTGGCCAACAAGCAGCCGAATTTAAATCAGGGTAGAAAATTAAACACATGGCACTCTCCCCTGGCCTTCTGTTTCTCTCTGGGTGGGAACAAATCTTACAAGACTCCTCTGTAAGCCTAGCCCTCACGTCTAATTAGTCGCTAGCCTGGTCCCACATCACAACGTTTCTATTACTACACTCTTCCCATGTTGTCCACCATCCCAAAATCAGCACCTGGGAACCAAGCTGCACATCTTCATTCCCAGCCCGAGCCCTGGAGAATGCCCCCTCGCCTTGCAACTCGACTTTCTCTGCCACCAAAGGAGTTCTCCTGAGACAGAGGTTCCCAAGGCTGAGAATGTAACTCAGCTAACAGAGCTGCCTGTTGTCCATGAGGACCCAGGTTCAGTCCCCAGTACTACTAAAAGGGGGAAGGTAGCTGAAATAGGCATTCCAAAGAATTTCCCCCCAAAACCCAAAGCAATAAATGCCACTGCTTACACCTTCATTTTGTCATTTTTAGCAAATGATGTCCTCAGAAGTCCTGCAATAAACACCTGCACACTTTGACCCTGCTCCACACACCTGCACATTTTAACCCTGCTCCACACACCTGCACACTTTAACCCTGCTCTGCACACCTGCACACGTTGCCCCTGCTCCGCACACCTGCACACTTTACCCCTGCTCCGCACACCTGCACACTTTGCCCCTGCTCCGCACACCTGCACACTTTACCCCTGCTCTGCACACCTGCACACTTTGCCCCTGCTCTGAACACCTGCACACTTTACCCCTGCTCCGCACACCTGCACACTTTACCCCTGCTCCGCACACCTGCACACTTTACCCCTGCTCCGCACACCTGCACACTTTACCCCTGCTCTGAACACCTGCACACTTTACCCCTGCTCCGCACACCTGCACACTTTACCCCTGCTCTGAACACCTGCACACTTTACCCCTGCTCCGCACACCTGCACACTTTACCCCTGCTCCGCACACCTGCACACTTTACCCCTGCTCCGCACAACTGCACACTTTGCCCCTGCTCTGAACACCTGCACACTTTGCCCCTGCTCTGCACACCTGCACACGTTGCCCCTGCTCTGAACACCTGCATACTTTAGCCCTGCTCTGCACACCTGCACACTTTAACCCTGCTCTGAACACCTGCACACTTTAGCCCTGCTCTGCACACCTGCACACTTTAACCCTGCTCTGCACACCTGCACACTTTGACCCTGCTCCACACACCTGCACACTTTGCCCCTGCTCTGCACACCTGCACACTTTGCCCCTGCCCCACACACCTGCACACTTTGCCCCTGCTCTGCACACCTGCACACTTTGCCCCTGCTCTGCACACCTGCACACTTTGCCCCTGCTCTGCACACCTGCACACTTTAACCCTGCTCTGCACACCTGCACACTTTGCCCCTGCTCTGCACACCTGCACACTTTTCCCCTGCTCTGCACACCTGCACACTTTAACCCTGCTCTGCACACCTGCACACTTTGACCCTGCTCCACACACCTGCACACTTTACCCCTGCTCTGCACACCTGCACACTTTAACCCTGCTCTGCACACCTGCACACTTTGACCCTGCTCCACACACCTGCACACTTTGCCCCTGCTCTGCACACCTGCACACTTTGCCCCTGCTCCACACACCTGCACACTTTGCCCCTGCTCTGCACACCTGCACACTTTGCCCCTGCTCTGCACACCTGCACACTTTGCCCCTGCTCTGCACACCTGCACACTTTACCCCTGCTCCGCACACCTGCACACTTTGCCCCTGCTCTTCACACCTGCACACTTTGACCCTGCTCCACACACCTGCACACTTTGCCCCTGCTCCACACACCTGCACACTTTGCCCCTGCTCCGCACACCTGCACACTTTGCCCCTGCTCTGCACACCTGCACACTTTACCCCTGCTCTGCACACCTGCACACTTTGCCCCTGCTCTGCACACCTGCACACTTTGCCCCTGCTCTGCACACTGCTACATTTTGACCCTGAAATACTCCCTGCTCAACTGTGGCCCTGCAGTAGATCCTGTTTAACGTGGATACCGCCGAAGATGCGTGCGTGCTAAACTTGGCCCCTTCTTTACATAGCAACTTCTTTAACCACACAACAGAACCGAGCTTTGCTTTAACCCCATCTCCCCAACATAATAACCGTAGACAATCTCTTCTATAAGACAGGCTATTATCACCATCCTAAAGACAAAGAAATTGAATCCAGTAAGGCTATACAATCCCTAAAGGTTTGAGGTTCAAAGTAGGAAAGCTGTCCCTAAAGCCAAACGACTATCAGCAGCCTCTAGAACTATAAACTGAGAACTACTCCAGAATCTTACGAGCTTTTCCTCCAGATTTCTGACCAAAGTTGCTATCAACTCTCCTTAAATAGCACATTACTTTCTAACCTACAGAGTCCTACTACAGAACAGGATCCAAAAGGCCAGCAGCAGCCCTGGCCGCATGCCCCTGGCAGCTGGTTAAGACCAGACTCTCCAGCTTTCCCCCAAGCCTCTGAGCCAGCAATCTGCATTTTTAACAATGCAGACCTTCCCTTTGGAGAACTGCCCCCACCCCCACCCCTCACCACTCGCCAGACCATCTGGTCTAGCCTCAGCCTCACCTCCACTTTTCCCACCTCTGCTTTACTGCTTCTCCTATATTGACTTTGACTTATACAAACCATGTTTCCTGACTTTGCCAGCCTGACATTAAGGAGTCCAAACTAAGCAAATAAGTATCTCTGCAGTCCCCTGTTCTCTTGTGCAGCCCTGTCGCTTGTGTCTGGTGCCTACCGCTTTCTTCCTTCTCACTCCATGCCAATCTCATTTCTCTGCCAACTTCGAATAACACTTCCAAAGCCTGACAAGGGTAGAGATGACCCCGGTGCCTTCATGCTGGCCTGCTCTACCAAAGCTAGCTCTCCACCAAATCTCTTCAAGGACACAGACCATTAGTAATTCCCCCACATGGCCCAGAGAAGAGCATAGAGGCCTCACCTTAAAGACACGGAGAACAAAGATACAGAAGTAAATACCTAAGCGACAGAAGAGTCCTTTCACAGACTGATTACGATTCCTCAAAAATACCCATTTTTCAGCTTCCTTCTTGACCAGAGTACTTGCCACGCAACTTCCAGAGACACGACTCTTGCCTAAAATGGCAACCATGTATATAATCTTTTGGAGGACAATATGGAATGAGGTAGAAAGAACATGGAAAAGGCAGGGTCATCATTCCAAGAGCATCGCTCAAGTAAGGATCTAAAACTGACCTCCAAGAGATTGTCAATATACATGCACCACCCTGAATAAGATGAGTACAGGCATCCCGCAGAGGTGGACAGCTGGTAAGGTGATGCCAGGGATATGACTACTGAGCCCATGCCAGCAATGACTAGAAGCCACAGCTAAAGAAGTTGTAGATGGCATCTTTTTTCCAGTTGCCAGAGTAACAAAGATTTCTAGGACCACAACTGTCCAGAGCACTCTCAAGTATCTCACCCTTTTCATTCCACAACGATCTTCCTGGGCTAGAGGTAGTGAATGAAACAGATTTGAATGATGCTCACTCGGGTGATGTTTTCTTGGCAAAAGCTGGGACCTGGCCTGAGAACGCCATCAGACTCACCCACCAACACAGTCAGCTGTGTGTAAGACGTTGAGTATTGTCACCTGCTTCCTTTCCCACCTTTACCACAGTCCCCGTTTCCTAGATGATCTTTCACTTTGTCACCCAGAGCTCTCTAGAGAGGCAGAACCAATCTGAGATGTGTAATGTAGAATCATATTTATTATAAGGAATTGGTTCACACAGTAATAGATGCTAAGAAGTCCCCCAGTCTTCAAGCTGGAAAAATCAGCTAAAGTCATTTGAAGACCTGGAGTCTTAACAGCCAATGGTCTGAGCTTGAAGTTGCAACAGCCAGGTGATCTAGGGCAGAAATATTATGTTCTAGATCAAGCAATCAGACTGAGAGGGAGTCCACCTTCTCAAAAAACGCGTGTCTGTTCATGCCCTTTAAATATTAGAAGATGCCCTCCACATTGGGAAATGGACATCTGGTTTATCCAATCTATCAATTCAAATGCTAATTCCATCAAAAAGACTCTCAAAAATAATGTTTATCCAGAGGGTTAGTCAACCCAAGTTCCAGTCAAACTGATGTGAAATTTATCACCATGCTCAGGATAGTCATTTAAAGTTCCTCTTCTCCAGTTTCTCCAAAGCTATTTCTGGTCTTATTCTCCATATTGTAGAAGATCTACCTGACAGGTACCAATTTGATCTTGTTACTCTTCTACATAAACCCTTTCAGTCTTCTTGGAACATCATCGTAAACCCCAGTAATCCCCACAATCTGATCCCATGTCACCACCCCACACTAAGCAAGCAGTCCTCTCCCCTTATACTTTAGGTTGTCTTTCCATTCTGGGGACCCACAAGTGTCTCTTCTGCTCCAGAGATTTTTGCCATCCATCAAGGCTAGACATCTCCTCCTCACACATAGCATGTTCACCCACCCTATTCTCAGCCTGCCGTCTTGTTTCTTTTCTGTTCTTTATGATCCACATTGTCAAGACTCTCTCAGACTGATTTTTGGGAGATTTCTCTCACAGTCCTCCAGGGTCGCAAGCTCTCAGGATAACCTGTACCAGAATTTTATCTATTAACTTGTGTGTTTAATATAAGTAATTTTTACAAATGCCAGGGTGATAGAAATCATACTTGCTTATTCACTATTCTACCAGTACATGTAGTAGTAGATGCCAAACCAGCGTTTTTGGAAGGAAGGAAGGAAGGAAGGAAGGAAGGAAGGAAGGAAGGAAGGAAGGGAGACAAGGAGGAACAAAAGAAAGGAGAAATAAGAGAGGGAGAGAACAGGCAAAGAAAAAAAGAGAAAGATTATTTTCTAAGTATTTTAGGCAATCAAGAATAAGTTATCCCCCACCACACACACACACATACACACACACACACACACACACACACACACACACAAAACTCCCCAAATGAATACTATCAGACAACTTAAACTGTCAACTAACTTTGTTGGCATTTATATGCCCACATGATATGACACAAATAAGCATGATTTCAAAAAACAAAGACCAGCAGGTGTCTGCCTCCTAACTGTGTGAGCAATGTTCCTCATCTAGCATTTGCCTCTCACATTTGGGCAAATTAAGAAAAGTCACATCAAGCAAGGATGCTCAAAACTTTTCCTCACATCAGTTTATCCAGACCAAAGGCTGTGGATCACCTCTCCATCTATCTTCCGAAATCTCTATTAATAAGTGGAGTGTGTGTGTGTGTGTGTGTGTGTGTAATTTTGTTAATAAATAATAATAATAACAATACATATACTTAAAGTATCCTGTTTTTCTTCTTTTAAACATTATCTCAGTGAGTTTCAAATAGAAAAGAGACACCTACCATCTGTGTGACTTATGTTTTAGAATAGCCCTTGTACATTAACAGGCTCAAGGGGATACTTGATGATTGCTCTGAAAACCAGCACAGAGGCCCATAGCTATAACCACACCATATTCCTTCTGACTTCCCTTCCTGCTCCAAGGGCTGAAATTAATTGGACGTCCAACTTTCTTCCAATAATGAGTCCTACCTGATCTGCCGTCTTTACCCAGTGAGATGTAAATGAACAGGGAACTGTCAGATAACACCACCAGCAACACAGAAAGAAGGCAGAAAGATGCCAAGCAACCTGGTCCTCAGAAAGA
This sequence comes from Apodemus agrarius, assembly GCA_964023405.1. Classification (NCBI taxonomy): domain Eukaryota; kingdom Metazoa; phylum Chordata; class Mammalia; order Rodentia; family Muridae; genus Apodemus; species Apodemus agrarius. The sequence continues at coordinate 40,724,856 of OZ030007.1, read as the reverse complement.
GGACTCTGCAGAGGCAATTGGTCAAATCTGTCAAATTGAAGCACATTTTCCTCCCACTGGGAACAAACCTTGCTAACTATTCTCTTGCTGAATTTCTTACCAAACTTCAATATCATAAATGTATCCAAGTCCTTTGAAAACTCTGCCTTGCTTAATGTTGCAAGGCGATGTCTCTGCTACAGTTATGGAGTTTAATCTGACTTTTCCTAGAAACAAGTCCAGGTATTACTGCTTCAAAACTAGGGATGGGGCCTGAGGCCAAGCATTACTTTATAATATAACACATAAAAAGTATAGATAATAAATATGTATTGGTGTATGTATATTTTTGTTTTATTTTCATGTTCTGCTGTAAATATATATAGCCAATAATCATACACCACTTGTCTTTAACACCTCCAGGTCTAATCACACATTACCTGGCCTAGGGTTAGAGCTCAATAAAAGTTAGTTGAGTTGAGCTAAACCAGTAGGAGCTGCCTACTCAGCTATGGATGATGCCTTTGCACAATGATGCCTTTGAAGACGGCATTTAGGAGTTATAACGTGCCTTAGATCCAAACTCTAGCTAGCTTCCTACATATCTAAGGTAATGAACACATATCCCTCCTTCCAAAGCTTTGTATATGATGGCTAATAGAGGGAAAGTGCCATATAGAGACACCTCTTGACTTGGGACGATGATCCAACCATTAAGCTTTATTTCAGACTGAAATGAATCAGAATATCAAACACTTACGGCTCATAAAGAGTTCTGATGACACCATAAATGCACGTGTTCTGATGTTTTGGGGTTTTTTTTAAGTCTATAAAGAATTTGCGATAACTGTAGCTGAGTAGTCAGTTCCAGAGAAAGGTAAAAATACAACTGATCCAAAGTCGTGCAGCAAAGTTGTGCCAAAGAACTAGCTGAATTTACAAGTTAATGGGGAAATAGTAAGCCAAAGAGATTGCCTGAAAGAGTACCAAGGAGCTGGAGATATATAGGAAATGCAATAAAAGAATGTGAGAATCCAATTGCTAAATTAGATACAAAACTATTAGTGTATTATAAGGGACTAAACCATAACCTTTAACATTAATTTACCTAAAATGCAGAAATAATTTCCATTAAAATTAAGTAAAAATCCACAAATTACTACCACATAACTTAGAGATGTCCAAGCCATAATTAAGATGAATTACAAAGGCCATGAATGGTCCATCCTGTCAGGACCAAACACTGAGTAGCTGGGTGGTGAGCTAACTAGTCTGATCTACAGATTTTCAATAACTATTTCTTAACAATGCCTTTTGAAGGCCAAGATGGCATCCCACTAATCCTACCAACTTTAAGAAGAGCATAGATAACGCAGAATATTTGGACACACATATCAGCCTAAGTTTTAAAAGAGAAAAAGGCTGAGAGCATACCCACAGTCCTCGAGTATCATTTCCTAATACATGAAGCCATTTTTCCCAGAACAAAGGCTCCAATCTTTTCTATTGAAATCACCTGAAAGATATTTTATTCTTTTTTTTTCATTTCTACTCTATGCCTCCAGATGAAGATGGAGCTCCTGGTCTCATAACGTGGTTTCAAAGTTCTCATTCAGTTCCTTTGTGGTTCCAGTATCCTATCTGCATACTCCACTTGCCTTGTTTCTCTCTGTCATTCATACAAGAAGCAACTTCTCTTCACTTCTTTGATGTTAGAATAAACTCTGTATGTGTGTGTATGTGTGTGTGTGTGTATATGTGTGTGTACACTCAAAAGGCCAAGTACATGTCAACTTATTGACCGAAACTCTAGAATTTAACATAGTAGGAATCATTAAATAGACTTCAATAGACAAAAGAAACTAAGGAATGATTGACATGGAGGGAGTACCAAGTAAAATATAAAAGATGATAATTCAAATAGATGTATAGAATGCAAATCTTGGTTTCTTAATACAGAATTGTGACTCCATAGGGGATGGCATAGCTAAATTTTGGGAGATTATAACATTTGGAAACAACAAAAAGTATCTAAATGGGCAACCGCTAGAAATTAATTCAAGTATCAAATACGTAATGAATCCAAGGTGCTTCTGGCAGGGATCACTCACGTCGCTTCCCACAACACCTCCTGGCTCTGAAGTTGCGAGGTGGCTTCACACAGGTCCTCGCCCCACACACCAGCAAACTCTACCCGGACCACAGCAGCTCAGCTCTGAGACTCTCCCAGGTTACGCACTGCAGTGTCTTCCCCAGACATGCCAAGTTCTCTGTTCTCACAGAATCAGTGGTTTAACTTCAGAAAACAGAAACTTTAAATCATTTTCTATTCTCATTCCTCAGCATTTGAGTATCAGAGCAGAATATCTTTAGATTGATTCCTGTTGAAATGTCCTATTGTAAAAGTTGCTGCTTCGGTTGCTGGTTTGGGTTTCATTTTAAAAAAAAAAAAAAAGATAAATGAATTCTAGTGCGAGACTAGGACAGAATATCTGACAATTTGTGAACTAACCTTAAACATTCTTGTGCTATGGATGTTGTTTTGTTATGTAGTTATTCAAAAGTTATTCTCTTCAATTATAAAATAAAGACTTCCACCAACTCTGAAAAGCATTGAAGACACTCTACAATGTCCAAAATCAAAATAATCCACAGATTTAATTCTTTATAGAAAAATAGACAAGCACCTGGTAGTTTGGATGAGACGGTCCCTATGGGCCCATATATTCATGTGCTTCATGTCCCCATTTGATGAATTGTCAGAGAAGAATCAACAAGAATGGACTTTTTGGGAGAAGTGTGTCACTAGGCGTTGGCTTTGAGGTTTCAAAAGTCCATGCCACACCCATTCTCTGTCTCTGTCTCTATCTCTCTCTCTCTGTCTCTCTCTGTCTCTGTCTGTCTGTCTCTGTCTCTCTCTCTCTCTCTGTCTCTCTCTCTCTCTCTGTGTGTGTGTGTGTGTGTGTGTGTGTGTGTGTGTGTGTGTGTGTTACCCCTGGATCAGGATGTTAAGCTGTAGCTCCTTCCGCCGGCCCATGCCTGTTTGCCTGCTACACTATCCCTCACCCTGATGATCATGGACTAATCCTCTAAGCAGGCCCCCTTTAGTGTTTTCGTTTATAAGCATTGCCTTGGTCATGGTGTCTCTCCACAGCAACAGAACAGTGATGAAGCAAAGCCCACTGTCTTATCAGCATGCAGTTTGCCTTTGCCTTTAATAAATGGTAAAAGCATATGTATACCAAAGAATTGTTTTAAAATAAATCTACGATTTACGATTAGTAAATGATTGAGTTGCATATCTTTTCTACACTTATGTTTTTTATGGTTGTGTAGAAAGTTCCTTTAGTGAAAAGAGGGCATGAATGAAAAATGTTTATGAAGCCCTGATGGAAGGAGTTGACAGCTGTCATCAACTTGAAGAACACAGGAGAGGAAGAAGGTATATTCACCAGGAATTTGGAGGCCGGCTTCATGGCCATAGTCTCAACCCTTCATGTATCTCAAACTTTTTTAATTATAGAAAGGTAGTTCTCAACTTGGTTGTCCTTTCAGTCCTCTTGGATAGTACTTGCTTTTATCTTCTGAAAACTGTCTGTGGACAACTATACATGTCCCTCGTACAGTTTCATTCACATTGGTTTCCTTAAGTGTGAATTTGGGAAAGAAAGTGTTAGCTATATTTATAATTAACTACGTAAATAAAGTACATCAATGTTTCATAGGGACTACTGTGAGCTGCCAGCATGAGAGAAATTATATTAACTAGGAACATTGCTACTTTCTGCATTCATGTTTGCTGTCTCTGCCATGTAAGCTCGAGGGTGTGGAGATTTCTTACTCCACATTGTAGACTCCACTACGGACCACAAATGTGTGGCATAAAGTGGGACTATGGCTATGAGCAGATGGAGCGATTTTAAATAAACAGGATAAAGAGGAGAGTCTAGAAGAAGCAAACCTACATGGTATGACTTTGAGTCACTATGCATAGACATAAGAACATCATATAGCCCGAGAAAGAGCAGGCGTAGAGGAATGGGAAACAAAGTTGGTAGAGAAGAAGAAAGGTTTACATCAGTAAATAAAGGTTGGAATGATAAAATAAACGCAATGTCATGGCGTTGGTGTGTGAAAACACTGACAAAAAAACAAAAATTGCAGATATGTAAGTATCAAAATCTACAATGAAATTCACTAATCACAGCTCCATATGACTAAAAGAGAACCAGAACACTCGTTTTCCCAAACATTCTTTAAGCATCGCCTGTGTACAAAGAAACGTGTTGGATGCTGAAGGAACTAGTTTTTCAAAAGCTAATGGTCTACAGAGTGAGTTCCAGGACAGCCAGGGCTTCCTTTCAGAGAAACCCTGTCTCGAAAAACAAACAAACAAACAAAAAAAGCTAAGATTATGAAGTGCTGATGCTAGAATTTAGTCCTGCTGTCTCATATATTATAGCTCACTGAAAGATTGTTTTTTAAGACCCAATTGCTGTACTGTAGAATGGAACCATTCATAATAAAGGGAGCCAATTTGACCTCAAGCAGGAGGAAATAAGAGTTGAATATAGATCAGGTTCTCTGGCTGGAAACAGGCATGTTCCAACCTACATAATGTTCCGAGTTGAAAAGACACATTCAAGCTTTTATTAAACAGTTAATTATCTGCTTTACCTCATTTGCTAAAAAAGCTGGACATAAACGTTCAAAGGCAAAAGCTCCCTTCCAGTTGTCTTTGACAGGAAGGACATAAACTGGGTTCTAAAGATGGCTTACTGTCCAGATTGCAACAAGCAAAGGGATCTTCCCAACCTACTTGACTCACCAGCCTCCTGCCTTTTCTCTGACTAAAGCAACCTGAGAGGAGAAAGAGTTCAGCCCCTTGATATAGTCCATCATGGTGGGAAAAGGTCTAGCAGGAACATGAGACAGCTGGCCACATTTCATCCACAATCAGGAAGTAGAGGGTGACCCGGATAGCAGGGCGGGGCTATACAACCTCAAAGAAAGCTCCTAATGACCCATATTCTCAGCAAGGCTTCAATTCCTAAAGATTACACAACTTCCCAAAATGCCACCTCCAGCTGGGGACCAACTAATCAAACACATAAGCCTATAGGATTTCCTATTTATTTCCTATTCAAACTATGCCAGCCTTTTCTACTTATTTGCCTCCCTAGGAACTCTCACTTCTTGGAAACTGTACTGCTCCTTGCTCGAAGGCATTACATAAGCCTATAATGCAAAAAGCACCCTTAAGTGTCTCCCACCTATCCGTGAAACATGCACGTGAAAGTATGTTTGTGGGCTTTTTCTTTTATTTTTAATCATCTTTTGCCGCAGAGATCTATCATAGTAAGAACTAGGGAAGCTTAAAAAATATGATTTTCTTTTCCTCCTCTATGAATAAACAGGACAGAAATCAACTCCACCTTGAAGGGTCAGAGAAGGCGCCACAGAAAACGGTGTGTGTGAGCAGCACTGAAGGGCATAATCCGCGCAGCGGCCCCTGTCTCACCGAGTGGCAGTGTGAGCTGAGTTCATACGCTCTCGGCATATAGACCATAGGAGGCTAGAAGAGTGCACAGGATCTCCCACAGAAGAAGGCACCAGGTCTCCTTGCTCAGAGCCAGTTCTGGATGTAGACACTCTGGAACCTGGGCACCAGCTATAAGCACTGGCTGAGGGATTGCTGGAGAAGTGTATTCTATAGTTTTCAAGATTTTTTTTTCTTTTTCTTTTTTATTGGATAAATTCTCTATTTATAGTTCATTTCCCTTTTTCTGGTTCTCTGCCCCCCAAAGGTACCCGATGCCCTTTTCCCTCCCTGAGTTCCCCCATCCACCCTTTCCCACGTCCCTGTTCTTGTATTCCCCTACACTGATGCTTTGATCCTTTCCAGCACCAGTGTCCACTCCTTTCTTCTTGTCAGACATCATTTGGTATGTGAATTGTGTCTTTGGTGTTCCAAGATTCTAGGCTAATATCCACTTATCAGTGAGTGCATACCATGGGTATTCTTTTGAGACTGGGTTACCTCACTTAGTATGACATTCTCCAGCTCCATCCATTTCTCTAAGAATTTCATGAATTCATTGTTTCAAATGGCTGAATAGTACTCCATTGTGTATATATACCATATTTTTTGTATCCATTCCTCCATTGAGGGACATCTGGGTTCTTTCCAGCTTCTGGCTATTATAAATAGGGCTGCTATGAACATAGTGGAGCATGGGACCTTATAAAATTACAAAGTTTCTGTAAGGCAAAAGACACTGTCAAAAGGACTAATCGGCAACCAGCAAATTGGGAAAAGATCTTCATCAACCCTACATCTGACAGAGGGCTAATTTCCAATATATACAAAGAACTCAAGAAGTTAGACCCCAGAAAACCAAATAACCCTATCAAAAAATGGGGTACAGAGGTAAACAAAGACTTTTCACCTGAAGAAATTCAGATGGCTGAGAAACACCTTAAAAAATGTTCAACATCATTAGTCATTAGGGAAATGCAAATCAAAACAACCCTGAGATTTCACCTCACACCAGTCAGAATGGCTAAGATTAAAAACTCAGGAGACATCAGGTGTTGGCGAGGACGTGGAGAAAGAGGAACACTCCTCCACTGATGGTGGGACTGCAAGCTGGTACAACCACTCTGGAAATCAGTCTGGCGGTTCCTCAGAAAACTGGACACGATACTTCCGGAGGACCCAGCCATACCACTCCTGAGCATATACCCAGAAGATCCCTCAGCATGCAATAAGGATACATGCTCCACTATGTTCATAGCAGCCCTATTTTTTTTTTTTTTTAGAAAAGTGGAATTGACAGAACATAGGGAGTGTAAAATCAAATAAACCCCGCCCTCCCCGAGTGGTGTTTGGTCTTTTTCACAGCAATAGAAACTCTAACATATACCTAAAGGCACAATAAGAAAGTGGTAGATCTAGGCATGGTGGTGCACGCCCTTAATCTCAGCACTCAGAAGGCAGAGGCAGGCAGATCTCTGAGTTCGAGGTCAGACTGGTCTACAGAGAGTTCTGGGACATCCAAGGTTAGAGAAGAGTTCTAGAACAACCAGGACTCTACAGAGAAGACCTCCCTATCTGGAAAAAAAACAAAACAAGACAAACAAAAAGTCGAAGAAACAGATGAGATATGTGCTTATAGGTGTCCCTAAAAGTCCTTTGCTTAAGTCGGGTTTTCTGCAGACTCACTGCTGAACCTGCCCGTTTTCTAACTCAATATAAACTTCCTTAGTTCATTTCTACCTCTTTTTCTGAACATCAGCTGAACTCCTAAACCTGCCTGCCTGGTGAATCAGGGCTAGGTCTCTCTCTCTCTCTCTCTCTCTCTCTCTCTCTCTCTCTCTCTCTCTCTCTCTCTCTCTCTGTGTGTGTGTGTGTGTGTGTGTGTGTGTGTGTGTGTGTGTGTGTGTGTGTGTGTGTGTGTGTGTGTGTATGGGGGGGAGGGGAGAGAACATGAAACTGGAATGTCTGAGAGAACTGGAACCCCAGTGCAACCATAGATACCTTCCCCTTCTAGTACTCTCTCCGCCTGCTATCACCTTGACCTATAAAGAAAATGGCATTGTGTGTATCTTGGCATACCAGTGTAGAAAGTGACAGAAAACAGCCGGACACACTCACACATGGGATGGGGGATGAGAGAGAGAGAGAGAGAGAGAGAGAGAGAGAGAGAGAAGATTGTTTGATTTTTCATACTTTTTTTTCCCTTTCATAAAAACTTTTAACAAAGTTGAGCAAGGCTATAGAGCGTTTCAAACATTGTTTGCCAGGTCTGTGATCTTTCTTGAAAATGAGCCAGAAGTTGTCAATCACTTCGGAAGTGAAAAGTTCAACGAGATAGCACATTATGGATTCTTTTCCCCCTTTCTTCTTTTCTTCAACCCCCCCTCCCCATCATCTTAGTCAGTGGAAAGCTCTGGAAGCCATCCTTCTACTGCACAGGCATCTGTGATGGAGCCCAAGTACCCACTTCTGTCACGTTCACAGGAAAAAGAAATGCACAGAAGTCAACACTCTCGCTCCATGCAAATGATCCTGATGGAGAAATTGACTGGATTCACAGGACAGCTTTGTGAGCTTCCTCTTGTCAGGCCAGAGGAGGCTGGGGCTCTTCTGTCATTAAACCAACCAGGGGGACATGGGAATGAAGGAAAGAGAGCAGCCTGCGGGGGCTGGGCTGGTGGGGGGGGGTGCTTCAAGAGCAGGAGCAGGGAGAAAAAGAAGCTTAAGACAGGCTAAAAGAGCAATTTAAAATCATTATTTTTTAACAAGGAACACAGCCATTATTCTGAACCCCAAATCAAGGATGTAATAGTCAAAAAGACAAAGGAATAGCAGGGTAAATTGTTGAAACAAATCTCTTTGTAGTCGATAGTAAAAATCTCATTGCAATTCAAAAGACAATCAATTAAGTAGTTTCTGTTAAGTGTTTATTGTTCACCTTGTATGTGGGTGGCCTTTTAAGTGATTTTTTTTTTCTCTTTGAAGGAATGGAGAAAGTTTGTTCTCGGCAGCATTTGAACTAAACAGGATGCAAATTCGTGCAGCCGTCAATTTAAAAATAATAATCATCTTGATTTTCTAAGCCGATAAGCCAACTACTCTACCCCACTTCCCCTTCAGTCCGTTGTTTGCTCGGCTTATCTCAGTTAACTAGGGCTCTGTGATTCTGCTCGGAGACTGTAATGTAATTAAATCCTATTAACACATCAGGAATAAAGGCCTCTAATGGGCACCCAGGCTGGGAGAGGCAGCTCCTTCCTGGGCAGATTTAATATCCTTAAATTAAGCAAGTGTGGATGGGAAGATGAATCTTATTAAAAACTTAAATCTGATTACATTTGAAAATTATTGGTTCCTTAATGTAATAAATTATCCAATACAGATTAGAACAAATAATATGCCCTTAGCTTCACGTAACTTCACTCTGTAACGAGTGACAAAAGAAATTATGTGTGACTGTGGGGCAAAAAGAAAGGTCTTTTTATAAAAGTCGTTTTGCATAATGAACTACCTGGATCATTTTAATAAACATTTGGGGGGAGTGCAAACGACTGGGTTGGAGAAGGGATCCTTTACCCTGGTCGGAAAGGGGACCACAGTGGAAATGGTGATGCTGATGGTTTTTTAATTTTCTTTCCTTTCTTTCTTTCTTTCTTTCTTTTTTTTTTTTTTAATTGCCATTCTGGCCAATTTGTTGTAAATTCTGAAAAGGAAAAAGCTGCAGCTTATGTTGTCGGTAGCAAATTCGTTCTCCAGGAGGCTGATGTAAATGAAAGCCATCTGCCGCGTGTTCTGCTGAGAAGGCTCGAGTCACAAACAATGGGCCAACAGGCTCTGAATACTAAGCACACAGGCACGCTCTACGGGCAAGAAAAAAGTTGGCGTTTTCCCCCAAAGGTACACTTGAGGTGCCTCCTTTCCCACCCTCCCCGGGACCCCCAGGCTTCCACTCCTCTGTCCCCAGCCAGCTGGCACCAAGTGGGCCTTCACATGATTAGCCTGATGATGTTCACAAGGAGAACCCTCCCGAGAAGCATTTCTGTTGAAATTGACTGAAGCAGAAATGGAAGACCTGTTTAATTATTCAAACCAGACAAATGCTTCACAGTGTGTGTTTTTTAACTTAAGCCTATTTTAGAAAAAAAAGAAAAGAAAGAAAGAAAGAAAGAAAGAAAGAAAGAAAAAAGAAAGGAGAGAGAGAGGGGAGGGAGAGAGAGAAAGGAAGGAAGGAAGGAAGGAAGAGAAGAGAAGAGAAGAGAAGAGAAGAGAAGAGAAGAGAAGAGAAGAGAAGAGAAGAGAGAGAAGAAAAGAGAAGAGAAGAGAAGAGAAGAGAAAAGAAGAGAAAAGAAAAGAAAAGAAAAGAAAAGAAAAGAAAAGAAAAGAAAAGAAAAGAAAAGAAAAGAAAAGAAAAGAAAAGAAAAGAAAAGAATCCTGGTGTCTCCTCCTGCACTGTTATGCATGAAGACACCGCATGGGTTTCATACATTTATGACCGGACACTTTCAGAGGATCGGAACGATGTCCTCAGCTATTCTGAGAGCCAGCTTCCCACCAGCAGATGGATATGATATATTAAACAGAACGCACCAGGCAAGCAGACACTGCCGGCAACCGTCGGATCTGCAACCTGCGTTTGCTCGCGTGGTTTCAAGCAGCGCTTTGCCCTCCGTTCAGGGAAATTTGAATGCTCAGTTATCTGGCAAGTGTACTCACATGGCTGGTGTAACAACAAGATGAAACATGTAAATATTGTTTGGCGTTTGAGGATGGGACCTGAGAAGAGGCAACCTTCGTAGAGAAGCCGTCCTAAGAATTCCGACTTTCTGCCCAGATTTGGCCCTGCTGGCTTTCTTTCAGGCCCAGTTTCCCTGGCTCTGACTACCATGCTCCCTAAGGTCTCTTGTGGGAGACTTACCAGATTGTATTTTATCTTTCTGCCTTGTGTACAGTGGTTTTCCCTGGGGAAATGCCTTCCCTGACACCCATCTGCCTGCCTAGGATCTAAGCAGGCATCTAGAGTAGGCAAGGGAGTCTGACTCCCTGGGTTCTGGTCCCAGCTCTTTTCCTTGCTAGTATTGTGAACAGGTTCGGCTGTTAATCTTCCCCATGATTCAGAATGACCATAGTGATAACACAGGCCACACCACAATTTAACTACTTAGCACACTCTCTGGCTCTTGTCTCAATCTCTATTATTAATTCTACAATTAAATGCAGTTAAAAGCACCATTTCTGGACACATCAATACTTGCATCACTATATAGACCACATACTTTAGTTCTGGGTCTCTGGGTCTTTTCAGGGACATGGGACATTCTCTGGGAGCTCATCTTTGCATCCACCAAGCTTATCCAGAACCTATTCATAATATGTGCTTAATAAATATGTGTCAACTAAAGAAAAGGATTGATTCATTCATTAATTTAACAGGCACTCTATCAAGCACATAAACAAAAATAAGGAGGAGCTTAAAATGATCCTTAGGTGGTCACATACGGCTAGGAAAGGACAGTCAAGCAGCAGCGAAAGGAGATGGAGCCACAGAAAAAGCGTTTGGGTATGCTGCTGGTGGGGTGTGGCTTGCCTTAGTAACATGGAAAATCTACCAAGTCAAAAATCATATACTCTCTGGACCTTACAGCTCTTCTGTTTACGATATATAGACAATATGTGTGTCTGTGTGTGTGTGTGTGTGTGTGTGTGTGTGTGTGCAGTAAAATTGACTGAATACAAAAGACAGATGAGAGAAGTTCATAGGAACTTGATTCACAGTGACCTAAAATTAAAAACAAATTGAGTTCATCAGCCAGAGAATGGATTAGAAATAATGAAAAGTATGTTAATTTACCATTAATATAAAGTAACAATATATCAAAGCCCCCAAAATATTTTGTTAAGGAAAAGGGACCAGAGACATGATACGATTGTATTCATACGAAGTTCAAGAGCAAAGCTAACCTACTATGCAAGATTTAGAATAGTTGATATCCTAAGGGGAATTTTCTAGGGCATCAGATACCATCTATGTCTTAATCTAGAAGGTATATGTATTTTTAGTGCTCACTGAGCAAATGACTTTATGTTTGTACCCTTTGCTTTGTGTAAATTATTCTTCCCCCCGCCCCCGCCCCCTAAAAAACTGTAGTAAGATTTCTGGCAAAAGCATAAATTGGTACAACCTGTTCAGTGTCTTCTAGCAACATATGTCAAGTATCTTAAAACTATTTACTTGAAAATTCCATGTCCAGGAGATTATCCAAAGACGAACTTTGAATTCATGAGGATTACTGAACCCAGATCTGTCTTCTTACCACTCGAAAGCTAATCATCACAAAACAAAAATACCAACTTTGCTCAAAAACCAGCATCCCGAGAAGATGGGAGAGGAGCCACTGGACTCAGAAAAAGAAATCAAAACAAACAAAAGAGCTACCTTTGCAGAATACAGGGCTCTGATACAGAACAAAGAGAGAGAGAGGACAGCAGACTGGGCAGGAAGACCATGGGCAGAGTAACATACTGTCTTACTGGCTACACATATATCAATTGACCTCAGCCTCCTGGGACTAGCCAGTTCCTGCAATCCTCCAATAAGCATACTATTCTTCTGTAAACTAAGCAGAATCTTAACATCCAAATACAATGTGAAGGTCACCAAATCCTGCCCTGTAAAGCTAAGCAAAGATTATTTAGCAATTAGCTTTAAGCACATAGGTGCAAACTTAGAGTCCTGTGTAAAGACTGGGGAAGGAACCCTACAAAAAGGAGTCCACAAGTGATTTGGAGAGGTTGGAATGTTGCTGATCCATGAGCTAATTGCCTTAGCTCAGCTAGCTTGGGCCTTCTTCCAATAGTCTGCTAGGTTAATAAAGTCGAACCTTGACCACCTCTGTGTCAGAATGGCCTGCGACAAATAAATACGACCCTTTCAGAATCTATTAACTTAGCAGACCACTAGCTTCCTTCCACCAACCCACAAAGTCAAGAATGCCATCAGATGGTATCTGAGGCCAATGGAAAAACTTCCCCCATCTTGTAACCAACTCTCTGCTGTACCCACCTATGTATTTTAAACTTGCCTTGACTAATAACTTTGTTAGGTAAAAACTATAAAACTTCCTTAAACAGGAGCTACATCTGCTACCAGGAGTGCCACCACCACCAGCCACCGTACTTTCTCTACCATGAAACCATGAGCATATATATATCTATATCTATATCTATCTATCTATCTATCTATCTATATATATATATATATATCTTTCCTTTATCTTTCTTATGTCATATATGTTGACACATTGTGGCAAGAAAGCTATTAAGTTCTACAGCTCTACTAAGAGATCTGTGCTACTGCTCTTACTGTAGGAGTGGGTTATCAGGGCAGGGGTATCTCTTTGAAAGGTTACACTCAGTACATCCTCTCTCCCCTCTCTTCCCTCCCTTCCTTTGACCTTCTATCAAGATATATGAGAAAGTCTTGCCCAAATATGACCCATTAATCTTGATCTTCTCAACCTTCAGAATCATTGGGTTCTGTTAATTATAAGTTATTCAATGTGTTGTTTTGTAATAGCAGAAAATGAACTCAGAAAGGTTTAAGTGGGGAAATCTCTGTGTGGGGCTGTAATGGCTATTTCTGGTTATCAACTTGACTATAACTGGAATGAACTATAAGCCAGAACTGGATGACACACCTGTAATCTAGATCTTGGGGCTGGAAGACACAAGTTTCTGACCTGGATCTTCGAATGGAGATCTGGAGGCATAGTGGCTATGAAAAGCTTAGACCCAGGAGACTAAGGCAAGGAGATCTCTGAGTTCAAGGTCAGTCTGGGACAAAACAAGTCCCACATCCAGAAGTGGTGGTACACAACTTTAATTTGGGCCATACCTTCTTCTGGAGACCTACATAAGGACATTGGAAGAAGGAAGATTTGTTCTTCTTCTCCACTTGCATTTGATTGCCAGCACATCTGTTGGAATCTACTTCTATAGAAGACCAGCTGGAACAACTAGCCTTGTGGGACTGAACAGCTACTAGACTCTTGGATTTCACATCCATAGCTGTCCATTGTTGGGAGGTAGGCTACAAGTCATCATAATAAATTCCCTCAATATAGAGAGACATTCCATATGTTCTGTGACTCTAGAGAACCCTGACTAACACAGTGGCCCTCCTTAGATAACATACTTAAGTAATTTATGACCTTCCAGAATCCAAAACAGAAAGTCTTCCTTTAAGCACTTTTATTTTAAGTGAAGAATTATCCAAACCTACCCAGTTGAAGACTTTGACTTCACACACATGCTAAAGGATTTTGGTTGATTAGCTCTTTACCTCAAATTTTAGATGAAAAAGCTTGAGGAGAGGGAATATAGACATGGAGATAAAGATGGGGTGGTTAAGAGATGTGTTCAGAAAAGACAGTGGTAGAGAGGTCCATTTTCAGCCTGCCATGGAAATGTCAAGCCTCATTTGTGCCGTTGACACTTGGTCACTCTTTTCATTGTTTCTTCCTTCTCTTTTATTTTCTATGGAATCTCAGTGGTGAGTATAGATCCATCAAGATTCTGCCTGTGTTTAGCTCAAAGACTGGGTATTTATTCAGCCTTGTGTCTTAGTTAGGGTTTCTATTGCTGTGTCAAAACATCATGACCAAAAAGTAAGTTGGGGGGGAAAGAGTTTATTCAGTTCCACACCACTCTTCATCACTAAAGAAATTCAGGACAGGAACTCAAACAGGGCAGAAACCTGGAGGCAGGAGCTGATGCAGAGGCCATGGAGGAGTGCTGCTTACTGGCTTGCTCCCCATGGCTTGCTCAGCTTGCTTTCTTAAAGAACTCAGGACTACCAATTCAAGGATGGTACCACCCACAATGAGCTGTGACTGTTGGTTTTTCCACATGGTTCATCTGCCTGCACGCCGTACAGGTCACCTGTTTGCCCGCCATACGGGCCACATGGATGCGGCGGAGATGCAGGCCACAATGAGGGGTCACACCAGATCAAACAGTTCCACGTGGGGCTTTATTTAAGATGGGGTAAAGGTGCAGCGGGCAGGAAGAAAGCAGGAAAAGAAAGAAAGAGAGAGGAGAAATGCTACCCAGTTATATATGAGTGATGACATAAATCACAGGTAAAGGTAGGTCCATTGAATTCTGGGTATATGGTGACTGTTGTCTTGGTAACAGGCCTATAGTCGCACTGTTCTAATTGTCGCCTATATGATATCACAGGTCTCAGTACTAACATCCCTCCATTTCTGTTATTAAAAAGAAAAGGAAATGAAGGGGGGCCTGATGGTGAAAAGGAGTGAGGGTACCGTGTCTCTTAAACTGCTTCCTGCTGTCTAGGGGCGTTGTCAGTTTGCGGGTATAGCTGACTTTCACCATCAGGGTCCTCGGCATCAGGTACCTCTGTGGACAGTGGCTCTTGTGTGGGCAGCGGCTGGTAATTCTGTAACAGAAGCTGATCACTAAGTTAGAAAATGTATTACAGCTGGAGCTCGTGGACACATTTCCTCAACTGAGGCTCCTTCCTCTCCGATTACTCTAAGCTGTGTCAAGTTGACACAAAACCAGCCAGTGTACCTTGTATGCCCACCTAAACAGCCATACCCTTCCTATAGGACTGCCACTACACAACCATCAACTTCAACCATCAACAATGATTATATGTTTATAGGACTAATTTTCAGTTTGAAACCTAAAAGGAAATGATAAAGAAAATGCAAGTACAAAGAACTTTTCCTCGAGTGACTGGTAGGGTAAGTGGTTGACTTGCTGCTTGATCAGAAGTGTTGCTTCTGATCAGGACATTCCTCTACACAACCACAAAATCGTCAGTAATACCCATACACTACTACTAACTAGCTGTCCATCAGGTCTACCAGTTGGCTCAGAAAGATGAGGCTGAGACTCCTACAGAAGACCATCTAGTTGTTAGACTTTACATGTTGCCTTTGGTCTGCAAAAGTTACCACTAGTCTTTCTTGATGCTTACAAACCCAACATGTCAAAAAATTACATGCAAGCTGGCAGAAAGTCCCTCAGTTTGGATGTTTCTGGTGTTGTTTATAATACAACTTATGAAGCTTTGGCAAAAGCATCATGGAAGTAGAACCTCCTTCTAGCCTCTGTTTATTTCTGACACTCTTTGATCATTTTTTTTGCTTTCTGACACATGATCAGTTTTTGTTCATCTTATTTTTCTTGCCCTAATCCTCAAGTCAGCTATTCCTCTAAGGTAAGTCTGGTTTCTTTTATAATAGAATGATATTTAACATGCCAGATCTGGCCACTAGATGTGCTCACTAACTTGGGAAAAGCTCCTGTTCTAAGTTCATTAGATATACAGAGGTAACAAATATATGAATATAGATAGATAGATAGATAGATAGATAGATAGATAGATAGATAGATAGATAGATATAGATATTAAAGAAGAGAAAAATAGAGAATGAAATGGTTAATATTACAACTCATAATCTACCTTTCATTGTCACCAACTCATATATAGTACAGAACTCTAACAACGCTGTGCTTCCCTTCTCCCTCTGGGGCCTTTTGCCTTTGTTACTTCTGTGTGTTGAGGGGTTAGTTCTTGCTTAATGCTTTGGGGTTTTTTGTTTTGATTTGATTTTTGTTTTTTGAGACAGAGTCTTGCTATCAGCCCTGGGTAATATGCCAGAGTAGCTTCAGATTCATAGAGATCTACCTGCCTCTGGCTCAAAAGCACTAGGATTGCAGGTATGTGCCGCCATGCCTGGCAAGAAGTTTTATTCTTTACTATTTCATTTGTTCTTATGCTCACTGTCTTAGTTACTGTTCTAATGCTGTGAAGACATCATGACCAAGGCAACTGTTAAAGGAATGAGACATGGACCATCTTGTGAAAAATAACAAGACATCCTGGCACTAGGAAAATCAAGGCAGTTGGATCTTTGTGAGTTCCAAGCTGGTCTGGTCTATGTAGTGAGTCCAAGGACAGCCAGGACTACATCATAAGACTCTGCCTTGCCGGGCATGGTGGCACACACCTGTAATCCCAGCACTTGGGAGGCAGAGGCAGGTGGATTTCTGAGTTCAAGGCTCGAGGCCAGCCTGGTCTACAGAGTGAGTTCCAGGACAGGCAGGACTACACAGAGAAACCCTGTCTCGGGGGGGAAAAAAAAGACTCTGCCTCAAAAAAATATTAAGAAGCTGTCAGGTTCTAGTAGATGAGAGATGTCTGCATTATTGCCTCCTGTTGGAGAGACCTCACATACAAACCACAGCAGTGAGACTCAGGTGAGTTGCTAAGCCAAGGTTATGAGATTCCCCTCAAGGTTTCCCATACTATATCCTATTTATATAATATCCTATTCCCATAGGATATTTGGAATCTATTTTCTCATCTTTTGTACTTTCCAAAGTTTCTGAGTAAGAAGAGACAACTTCTAGAGTTTGAGTACCAGGGACAATATAGCCCTCTGTGTTGCTGCCTGTGTAAATATTCAAGCCTTACATGCCCTTTACTTTATTGAGATAATAATCCATGTACATGTATGTCTACATGTGATTAGTAGATAGACTAGATCCTTACAACATTGTAAATCCACTGGTGTTTATTTCCTTTCCAAGTTACTCCATCGGCATTGATTTATAAGTGGTGGACATGCATGCGTGTATGCTTATGTGCATGTGTGTAGATGTATATGTGTGTCGTATCATTCTTCACAGGACTGCTGATGGATTGCTGTTGTTTCTGTCACAATGAACCATCTGCCTACCGACCTTGTATATTCATAAGCAGTTAAGTAGCCAGGAATGGGAGGAAGATTGACGAAGGCAGTAGGCAATTAAAACCATAATCTAAATACTTGGTGCCTTGACCACAGTGTCTGAACAGGCAGTTATAAGCATTCAAACTCAGCTCTATTAAGGACAAAGTTCCGCACAGCCTTTAAGTAGTTCCCAAAAATGTCTAGTAGCCCTTGCCCTCACATAAATATTTCTATGTCCACTGCCATGGTAAGAAACTATTGAAATATTCACGTACATTAGACTCCTCTCTGGGATATGGCTATCATTCTCAGTGACACTGCACCTTGTCTAGGGCACAGATCTTTTATTTGTGGCAGAGACTCAAATTTTTATAGGAAAAAGAGGCCAGAAAATGAGCTTTGGAACTCAGTAATTTGCACATACATCATCACGGCAGAGCACAAACTTACTCTATGGGAAGCTTCAGGCCTCCGGCCTTTAATAAAACAAATAAGTTTTATATGAAAAATATTCAGTTCTTAAAATGTCAATGGGGGTTCGAGCACAGCACAGAGGTGGCTGTACGCAGAGGAGCCCACAGCACCCACGAAGCTGAGCTGTGTCTGCAAGGTTTATCTTAGCTATGTCACGCTCTGGGAATTAAAATCCATCGGGCCATGAAGCTTGCTCCCATCATAGCCAACCACACTGTCACTAATTAGTCCTAGTTTAGCTTCAAGAACTAAGTATCCAAGGCAAAAACTGGCCCAGTTTCCCAGTTCCAAAAAAATGCAACACAGAGAACATCCTTCAATGATGGTAAGAGGAGATTTCACATGAACACACACACACACACACACACACACACATGCAAACACAAGCACATGAGTCTCCAACATTGCAAATAGATGTGTGCACATGTTCTCCACTGTAAGGTCCCATCCCACCAAGCTGTCTCCTGTCCCTGTGCCTCTAATATATTCCTATATATTTCTAATATATTCTAATATAATATATTCTGCTTTCTTCCTCCCACTGCCCCGTCCAGAGGTATACTGAGAACTGACATAAGGCTCTCTGTTAGCGGCACAGATTCACAGTATTAATAAAATTTTGAATACCCATTCCAACTCAAAGGGGGGAGATAAAATTCACGAGCATAAGAAAAAAAATGAAATCCTAAAGACAAAAGAATTCTAGCCAGGTGGGAAGGCACATACCTCTAATCCCAGCATTCAGAGCCAGAGCCAGAAGGGACTCTGTGAGTGTGAGGTCAACCTGTTCTGGGCCAGCCAGGGATAATACTGAGTCCCTATGTCAAACAAATAAAACAAACAAACTAACTGAAAATTAAAGCATTAGCTGGGCAGTGGTGGCACATGTCTTAAATCCCAACACTTGAGAGGCAGAGGCAGGTGGATTTCTGAGTTCCAGGCCAACCTGGTCTACAGAGTGAGTTCCAGGACAGCAAGGGCTACACAGAGAAACCCTGTCTGGAAAAAAAACAAAACAAAAACAAAAATCAAAGCATTAAGCAGGAATTAATCCCTCTCTACACAGAAGTAACAAAAACAAAAGACCTCAGAGGGAGAGGTGAATAGCAGGGCTGGGAGGGCTCCTGTGAGGTTGGGTAGCGCACCCTA